>UELU01138138.1:0-19712 GCA_900490025.1 Megastigmus dorsalis | reverse complement strand
GTAATACATACTGAAATAACAGTCAAATACAAAGTACCTAAATAATCAAGCAAAGATTACTTTGCCGTCTTCCAATCGCGAGTGTGCATAATACACTCTCTTTTACTAAAACGTAAACATTAACTTTTCAAGTTATTTAATTTATAAGCCCTAATTTTATATTGAATATTTTCCGAATTTGTACACCATGTGTATTAAATACGCTTGTCGGTTGCCTATGTACATATCAGACGGTGTAATCAACTACAGCGGCAAGCGACAGAAAATGCACGCGCGCAAGCAATAATTACTTGATTGGCTAGGTAAAGTATGCCTAACTTCTTTTACTCGATTGATGAAGCAAAATTTACCGAACTAGTTCTGTAGATGTTCTATAACCGTCGATCACATCTTGCTTGATGAGTTCAGCTCAAGCTATTCGGTAAATTTTGCTTGAAGGTTCATGAAACTCTGCTTGCGATTTTTTTCCGTGTAGTAATTTACTGGGAGATCATTAGCGAGTGGCGCGGCCTCGTCGACGCGAGGATGCGAAAGTACACGTGTGTAAGAAATACAGTCAGCACAAAAGCCGGGAGAAAGCGGGGGAGGGTGGAACAGTGCGCATTTTTCTTTAGCAATCCAAACTCCAAACAATCGGACTGCTCTATTTTTATATACCTTTGCCGCGCTCTCTGAGTGTTTTTGCATGGTTGTTATTTACTTTTGTCCTAACTATGGATTTTCGTGTATTAATGCGCTGTCTAGATATTATTTTTTGAGAAAGCTACAGTTTAGAACGTTAATTTAGTTGCTCCGATGCGAAAATCGCTGTATCTTGACTATATTTATAAGTTATTAATCAAAACGTGTTATTCCCTATTCTCTTATGCCAAGATAATTAAATACTGTAATTCATTCTTAGATGATTTAATGCGACTTTGAAAATAGATTCCAAACATAACCAGAGTAGATCTCACTAAATCTAGTGATATTATACCGAGAAGAGTTTGAGGCCCAATATCACTAACGCTCTCGAATCTTTCCTCGAACTGCTATATAGAAAAGATTGCACTGGGCACAGATCGTAGGAAATTTCGATTCTCCAGCAAGCGATAACGGGAGTCGACGATAAAAGCCTCGCAGCCGTATATACCTCGACGCGCCCATTGCAAAGCAATGCAAAGTGAAGCCGAGGCCTCGATAAGTGCGGGAATTTGCAAAACAAATAGCGGCGCATATTTTATGGCCCTACTGCCACGTAACAGTACCTCCCGCGTTCTTTTTGCCCAATTAATTATTTTTATTGGTCGGGACCGGAAAACATTCGTATTTATCGTCGCTGCCACCAGGGGCACGAATTAATAGGGGAGAGATCCGAGTGCGGCGCGCAATCGCTTTGATTTCGCGGTGAAATTTGCCGCGGTCGCATTGTTATGTAGGGCTCGATATTTAATAAGTGCACCCTGTCGTGCAATAAGACGATCAAAATACCCGCGCTGCGACTCTTTCATTTTAATGGCGAGCACCGCCCGGCCACGGGAGATCGACGTCGCAGCTGCACCTCAGCGAGTCCGTATGCCCTATATAAACGTGTACGCTCGATTCTACTGTTTATTTTGTGGGTATGCGAGCTGATCGAATTCCGACTGTCGCATCTCGGAGGCTCCGCGCGCCCGGAGACAAACATTTCGCGAGTACAACGTCGGGCGATGCAATCGCGTCCGTCGCGTTGCTCGAGCTGATGTACATTGTGATTGATTTTGCGCATTATTGCCGGGGAAGCTTGCTAGCCTCGATGATGGGGATTCTATTAGATGCTATACGTTGTATATGGGCTCGATAACGGCTCTTTCAAATTTCTGTATAGAGATACATGGATCGTTGTGGGCTGTAACGTTAGGAGGTATCATATTGGATATGTTGTCGAGTTATTATTGGATTTATCATTGAAAAATCCATTTATTTCGTCGGTGGATTATTGTTATTGCTGTGAAAGGAATTGAATATATATGCAAGACGGAAAGCGCGCGGATGATTGGTATTACAGGTTTTCAACGTACTTCGGAACGTAATTAAATTTTATTCTTAGCTAAGCTACATGGATCACAATAGTAAGTTATACGATTCACCCGTGTTATACTAGTGAGGTTTCTCTTATTTCTCGAATTTCTCTGTATACTTTATGCTACGATATTTTTATTGAGGGGACAAGTTAGCGTTGAACCTATAAATGACATAATCAAAACAAGTTACTAACAATTTACCTTTAACAAGCTTTTGAAAGGAAAATTTTTTCTTACTAATAAACAATATTTTTAGTAGTATATTGAGATATCAATTCAGTTCTTACATAGAGACACAACCCAGTATATTGATCCAAATTCGTATTTAAAAGGTATTTTGATTCCATAGAAAGTGAGTTGAACACATTTTAAGAACACTCAAAGGCAAAAGTTCAGACCAAAATATTAAAGAGGAAGTACTCTCTAAATCTTCATATGAAATAGTCACTTGTTTCTCATATGAAGCCAACTGCCACTTATGAATGTGAGAAATCGTAACTTATTTTCAATGAGAAACTTAATATTTTCATACATGAATAAGTGAAATTTTCACTTATTTCGCGAGTGAAAAATACTTTAACATATAAATATGTTAAATTTCACTTTTTTACATATGAACAGATAAATTCACAAAAGAATATGTAAAATATTCACTTATTTCATATCTGAAGTGTATTTTCACAAATTAATATGTAAAATTTTCACTTATTTCATATGTGAAGCATATTGTCACTGATGAATAAGTACATTTTCACTATTTCATATGTACGTAGGTACGGCTACCTTTGTCTGGCATTGTCTTGTCCATCGAAATAATTTATATTTTACATGAACATATATTTAAGTATAATTTCGATGAATGTAAAAATTGATATTATTTTGCTTGGAATAAAATAAAATATTTATAATCGTAATTTACTTTTTCATCAATGTTTTTGTAAAAATGCTGTAAGAACTGTATTTTCATGACAAAATAATCGATACAAAAATTATGATACCATTTAAGATGGCAAAATTTTATTGTTTTTTAAACATAAAAATTTGATGTTTAAAAAATTTGTTGAAGGTAAATAGTTATTAACAAATTTAATATGTTTTTTTACATGTGCAATACCGGCTTGTCCCATTAATTTTTTTATTTTAAATAATCTTTTTTTCGCATGATATAAAATTATACTTGATCAATTTGAATTTAAAAAGGTTTTCTTTGAAACGATTTTTGAAAGATCTTTTAATAAATTGTAGTGTCGCAATTTGTGTATAGGAAATGAGGGTATTCAGGTTTAAAAATCAAATCCACACAAAGCTTTATGTAATATCAGCAATTTATTTGCAAGCATTTCTATTTCATTACATGCTTCAGTGCTAGTTCTTGTGCACCATAGCTATAAGTACAAATAATAATTGACGTTTTTAAAATTATCTTAAAATATTATATATTTTATTGCGTCTTAATATTTATAAACTAAGCGTTGAGAGTAACTGCTTAATTTCATAAATATTATATATAAAAATAAGCTAAAAACTCTATATAATTATATAAAATTTTTAATTAATACTTATCTATTCATTTAAGTGTGCATACTTTGCTAATTTATATACGGTCCTAAACAGACATCCACGCATTTATTGCATATATTGTTAATACTAATAATTTTTAAGATTCAATAACTACAGAGATAACAAAAATTCATTTAAAAAAATATTTTAAAAAGTCATTAACTGAAATAAATAAGCGTGAGTGAAAGCTATATTTTATTACTACAAAAATCGATACCATCAGTTAAAATGGTAAAGGGACACCAATGCTCATATTTCATATCTTTCAATCAACTCTTTTTCTCAAATGTTCGAGTAGACCCATTTAAATTATATTGTAATAAAGCTGCTCAAAAAAATAAACGAGCCCTCGCATTAATTATATTGGTTGGATATGTCAATCTGCGTATCGCTTACAGAAATCGTTTTTTATAACTCCAACTTTCCGTTCTATCAATTAATTGAAAACGACGTCTCTCTAATTGAGTGATACTAATCTATGTTTAAGTACATCCGACCAATTAAAACCTAATGGACTAGAAGCTTTCTTTCTTCTTTTTTTCTTTCCGATGTCATACAGTGCGTGTGCAAATATAAAGACAACAATATTTTTATTGTTCCGAACGCTGAACTGTTTCTATAACATTGTGCAAATGCCAACAGAACATTACGTTTTCGTTATTTTCCGTTGACTTAAGATACTTGTATGCATGTGAATATGTAGAAAAATAAAATATTAAAAATAAGGATTCCATTTCGATTTACAAAGTGTACAGCTGGTTGTTTGAATAATAATTAAAAGCTACTGTATACTTGCGTATTAGGTTGTATTAAGGGACCCACTAATTGTTGATCTATTTCGTAATTAAATATGTACATATTACATACTAGAAAATCTATTTTCTTATAATTTAGAAGTATATCTAGCGACATAATTTCGTAGAAATAAATTGTACTTTTGTAATCGGAAATTGGGTCCCGCGATGCTGTCATTTAAATGCTTGAATAGAAAAAATCTGTTTTCCTCGTACGAATTCCAACGATATTGTTCTCAATGCAATCGCCAAAGTAATTTCAATTCCGATCGTCTCCGGGTGCACAATTTATTCAAGAAAGAAACGTAGTGAAAAACTGACGCGCCTCGCGCACCTTTTTCCCACACAAAAACCTCTCTTCTTTTAAAAGTGAAAATTCGACGACACGATCCGTTTGGTTTTCTCGTTTTGCCTCTCCCCCTCGCTCCGGTTGTCATCCCTTTCTCTCTTCCATATATATATCGGCGCGACAGCGGCTCCATCAGCCGCGATTGCCTGGACGCTTAACCGTAGGCACAATAGGCGCCAAGAGGGTAGTAGACCGCTCGTGCTGGAAATCACGAAGAACACGTACTCAATGAATATAACTACACACACATGTATGGTATATATATATAGAATATTTCTTTCGTTCTTACAGCAGAGTCCAGAATATCTGTTGGAATAGTTGACGCCGTAACTGTTGCATTCCGGCCAGCCGAATGGATATGGCTTGTAGCCGAGGACGTTGCCACTGAAATAAAACGTTGTAGCATGAGTTTTTTTTTCTTTTTATGGCCCGCATCTAGCTGGAACCGTTTTCCTTAGGAGATTACTAAAACGCGAATCGACAAACTCGTAATAATTTAGTACTTAATGAACGCGTATTGTTTTATTCTTGCTTCTGCAAACGGTATAGTCAAAGTAACGAAATTGTTATTCTCGGGTGGGAATGCAGTTATATTTTTCGTCTCGTATTATTCTTTAAAGCTACAGACGGTGGAATATAAAACTTCTTCGGACATGAAAAACCTAAAAATATTTTTAAAGCAGATGAAAATATTTGATATGTATATATTAAAATCACGAAATATCTAAAAAATTTTCTTGACATTTATTAGAATCGAGTCCGAATGATAAGCCAATTTCATTATCGAGACGTGTCTAAAAGCGTGATTTATGCTATCAAAAACAAAAAAAAAAAAAGATTCAATTAAATTGTCAATCAAGGAAGCTGCTTCAACTGCGTGGCAAGCTAACAGAAAATAGAAAATTAAAAGTCGATCTATCCGCGTGGATTCGAGAGGGTATGTGTAGCTGCAATCAAACAATCGCGCACGTCTTGCAATTACCAATTAAGCGTGCAGTACACGAAAGAGTGCGGCCTCGATAGGTGTAGCCCGCGCCCATCCCTATAAAGCCTGGCTCCTAAATCGCAGCTTACCTCGGTCCATAATTGCACACGTAATTCTTGGTGTAGCCATGCGCCGGATCGTAGTAGAACGAGTAGCCACAGCCGACTACGGAGGTATCGCCCCAAACGACCTGTAAATAAAGCGTTGTTGTTGGTACTTAAACTGCCATCCGGGGGGAAAAAAGTGCATGGGATGAGGTCACGCGTACCGCGACCTTTCTCAGTGTTCGTATATATGTATATATATATATATATACCTGGGTGTAGTGGGCGGTGGTGGTGCTGAAGCCGGTGCGGTAGTGTTGCACCTCGTTGAACCAGTTCGATATCTGGTTTCTCCAGGAGGGCTCGGAATCGTAGGGAGTAGCCGGTGTGCGCGTAGTCCAGGTGCGCGCCATGTTTTGCCCGACCGCGAACCTTCCTATTTAATCAAATACAAAGAGCTTCTTTGATGGATTTCGTTGTAATGGGGCCCGTAAGAGAAAAAAACTGTCTTTGCGGCTTCGATTATTATTCTACGTATCAGAGATGAATATTCTTTTATTGCTATTGAACTTATTGGGTTGTTCATTTTATCTTATTTGAATATTAAATTCAAATATTAAAATTTGAAGATTAAAATGCAGTAAATGTATAATTACAGATTTTCAATAGTTGAACTGCGTTTGATACACTCTGATGAGAATCTTTTCGGAGTACAAGAAACAAGTAAACAGTAGAGATGATAGTTTTATTAAATATTCGGACGGCTATATTCATTAGATAACGGAACATGAGTTTGTGAGTGTATTACGCAGAGCACCACTATACTTATAATTCAAAGTGAGTCGATCTCCTGCCGTTGCTCTGCCAAATTGTAATATTTTTAATAGAAATTTTCTCTATTCAAGTTACTTATATATGTATAAATAAAACATACCAATCGGAAGCTTTTAGGAGCTAAGCATTATAAAACACTCACTTATACCGGTTACATTTATTTCTGTGTAAGTTAGATTTTATTTCATATTAGAGACTACGTGAAAAGAAATAGTTTCATTTCAAGTTAATAACGAATAGACATTCTGAAGAAACAGTGAATTAAGCAACTTGTCGAAAAGGCACTATCTAAAATTTGAGTTTGGAAAAGGTACTATCTGGCAAACATATTTTTTTTTTCTCTCAATTTTAAGTTGGTAGCAATGACGCGGAAAATGAAAATTATTTAATAAATAATAAAAATGTTAATACTTAAAATAAATTTTGTAAGTTAAACAACATTAACTTAAAGTTAACACGTTTAATTTTTATGAAAATAATTTATTGTAATAATTTTGATGAATTTCTGAAATTAAGTTTTTCTCAGAGGCATTGCGTCTTTTTTTTCTAATTGCAGTTTCGATTGATAACAATGGCTTAAAGTCCCCTTTTCATAAGAAACTTCACAGTTGCGTCAGTGTTTGGTTTAGATATATATTTATTTCACTTAACTGCGAAATTTTTATTTTTTTCCAAAATGATTGCGCAATTAGTTCAATTAATATTGAATCTGCACTCGAGCTGTATCCATCATCTTTTAAATAAAAAAATAATTTTAACAGATTACATTTTAAAGATATTGCAATATTTCAAAATATAGAATATTTTACAAATATTCAAAATTTTCTAAAAAAACCTGATTTAATTATTATTTATTTTGATTTTATTATAGTATATTTTTACTTGAATTTCATTTTATTGCAATTAAATTTGTTTGATTCGAATACATCTTAAATCAGAATCATTATCAGTTTTCAGAAATAAACGATCACGAATTACGTATTATCAAAAAGTATGACGATTTTTTTATGCAAACTAAAATATTTAGATTCGGACCCAAAATATTTTGAAATGTCCTATAGTTTCTCCATCAGTGATCCCAAAAGTTCATAATTACAATAAATTATTCTAATAAATTATTTTCATAAAAATTAAACGCGTTACTGTTATTTAACTTACAAAATTAATTTTAATTATCACTATTTTTATTATTTATTAATTCATTGTTACCAACTTAAAAACGAGAGAAAAAAAAATATGCTCACCAGATAGTGCCCTTTCTAAACTAAAACTTGAGTTAGTCCTTTTTGCACCGAACTAACACACTGAACTGAGTTAATAAACGAGGCTAAACGCATACAATATATAATATTCAAACGAACACATGTATGGAAACTTACGGACGTTCCGGGCGTTGTCGTGGGTCTCGCTGCAGTGGTCCGCCCATTGCTGGGCCATTGACGCCAATTCATCGTCCCAGACCTGCGGCAAAAGTTTCGCGATTGTTAATCTCCCAACTGTCTCCCTACGTCCTCTTCGTGTGCCATAGGATTCTCCGCGAGGATACACTCTCCTGCGGTCCACCTTACTTTATTGTCGTAAAATAATACTTTCTCTCTCCCTCTCTCTCTCTCTCTCTCTTTCACTCTGTGCGTCTCTCTAGCAGTATGTGCATACACAAGTATTCCAGGTCGAGTCTTATTCTCTTTCCAGCTCGATTTATTCGGATATGAGCGAGAATGGATTTTGTTTTTCGCGAAAGAGAGCGCGCCCGTTGAATTATATATAAAAGGGTGCGCGCGCGAGTGCAGCCGAGGTGCTATAGCTTATTGTGCATAAAAATTCCTTTCGCACGGCTGAATTTGAAATGTACGCTTGACTTTTCTGGGTATTTGTGGCAGTTACGGGTATTAAATGCGCTCAGGGGTTATACGACATTCGAGATGTATCTGTTTAAAATTGAATCGTTGTGCAGCGTATTAAAATTGGAGCGTTTTCATACAAATAGATCGAATATATCGTTATCTTCTTATTAATTAAATAACTGCAACATTTTACTTCTAGCTAATTGTGGAGGTTTGCTTGTAACATTTTACGTAATAAAGTCGTATAATGCGGCAATGCGAATTTTCTCGTACCATCTCCATCATCATCTTGGCCGACGGCTGTCCGTTAACTTGTCCCAGTGCAACGAGCTGCCTCAGTCGATTATGCTCATCAAGGATGCTTCGTTTGTCCTGACAAGATACTCCGGATCCTGTGAATAAAACATATAACAAGGGGGGTTACGTTATCATCGAACTTGTTACTGTAGCTCGTGCGAGCTCGATTCAAAAGACTGAATTCTCAGAACCGAACAATACATATATCAGCTTCCTTTTGTTCCACGGATAAAGCAATTATCGATTATGCACGGAATTTAAAAATTCGAAAATAAGTTACGAGATGATTTCCATTCACAAATATAACAATGCATTTTCTTTAGCTTATTACAGACTGATGAATATACTCTGAGAATATGTAATTAATCGGAAAAAGATGCTTTTTTATCTTTCACTTAATATTTTTAAAATTAATTTTACATTGCATATTTTTAAATATAGCAATACAACTTAGCGGCATAAATGTAGAATAGAGCATGTTCAATTATTGTAATATTGTTATTATTTTATAATTGAGCATATGATGTATAATCATTATCAATACATACTGATCTGAGTTTGTTCTACATGTTACATAGTCAAAAGCGTATTTTATATAAATTAAGGTAATAATCATCGTAATCAATTTTAATAAATTATGATGTAATAACTCGATTCTACACATTATACATATTTATATATATCGATGTACACGGACATATATATATTGTTATATATATATATATTATAAATCAAGACTTATTGAATTAGTCAGCATTTAATCATTCTGAATCAGCGATGTCGAAAACGGGTATCGTCCATTTCCCGAAAACGGTTCTCGCGAATAATTTATCAATATAATGAAATTCAGCGCTCGTGCGAAACAGATCACCCATAATTAAATATTAAATGACTTTAGATAGCGGAAAGTAGTTATAGTCAAGGTTAAATCTCGCCGGTGGACGAAAATAGAGAAATCGAATGAACCGATGAGAGCGCGACGCATACGGGTTACGTTATTCAGCCGAAATATATCCCAGGCGATGGGCGAAAATTTATTCGCTATATACGTCAGCTGATAAATAACCGGTGCAGTGTGTACATTGGCCGCGAGATTTATCGGAACAATTTTCTTCATTCGTTTCCGTTATGAGTCATGATTTTTTTTTTTTTTTTTTAAAGCCCTATAATCTCACGTTGGTATACGCACGTGACAAATCGTTTTCACACTCGTTTAAATAGATTCTGTAAATCAAGATTGAAATTTATAAGCACGTGCGGGGCGTGTATAAGGTTGAATGTACTCCAGGCTATTTTGTATAAGGTATCATTATCGATGTGAAGTCGAGGCCAAACGCATTTTAGATTAATTTTATGTATCTGCCAGTGTACGAGATAAATTGGTCTTGGAATATAATTATATGTTAAATATTTTTGAAGCAATTTTCAAAATTATATTAGAGTCTGCGTAAGGGGCAATGAATTATGTATCAGCCGTGTAGAAAGAGCGGCGGCGAGTTCGGCGGCTTGATAATTTAGACCCCTCTCTCCCCACAAAGAAGCCAGATAAGAAGTTTCGGGCTTTTGTCGAAATCGTTCTGGCGAGTAAAATTACCCCGTCCGCGTCCGACCTTTTCGTTAGGATCCCTTTTGGAGGTCACACGGAAGCCACTACGCGAGTTCGGGCCCAGCGATTAGAACTTTGTATGCGCGAGTCGCCGATTAACGCACTACTGCACACGTTTTGTGAATTGCGGCTCAGTAGGGCTTATATATATATATATATATTCGCTTCTGGGGCGGCTGTGGCGCGATTACGCTGATCGCTGAACTTGTCACGCAATTAACCTCTTAACATGTAATTTATCATGCGCGATATATAAGTCAGATTACTTTTTTCTTTTCTTTCTCTCTCTCTCTCTCTCTCTCTCTTTTTATTTTTGGCTTTATTGAGCGATCAAATTTGAATTTTTGACGATGACTTGGGCGTGTACACGTCCCGCTTGTATTCAATCCGCTTGAGTAATTATATATGTCGTGATACTTTTTCAAGCCTTTTGCCGCCGTGTCCGCTTTGATTTAGCTCGTTTATACGGCTTAATTAATCAAACGCGGAAATTTAATCTCCATATTTGTGACGAGCTTATTAATTTATTCCAATATTAATTCTTTAATTTAACTATTATGCTTAATTTATTACGTGTATTGTTAATTGGATTTAATATTATTAATTCAATATTATAACGTTTAACCTATTAATCGTAATAATTTAGTGTTTTTTTATAAGAAAGATAATATAGTACAGTAATTTTTTTATTAATAATAACAGAATAAGTATATGTATTTTATTCAATGAAGCTAACTATCACTCAAGACTCTTCTAAACCCATGTAACACGTACATACACCCTGAAAATAGAAGATAACAGGTATGCCGTTTCGTTAATAGCGACATCAAATCATAAAAGTCAAAAGAACAGGCTACTCTTGACACGCCTCTTTATACAACTTCCTCTGTAATACATATATAAGTAAAGGGTAAAAAAGAGAGCGCAAGAGCGCCGCAAAAATCCAACGGCTACAGCTGCGAGCGAGATTTCGCGCCAAGTCTGCCGCAATGAACACACAACAGAGGCAGTTCGCATAAATAGACCACTTTGGTCTGCCGGGGGAAGGGGGCCCAAAGTATATGTACGCGAGTTGTACATTGTGAAGTCGGAAAATCGCGAAACAACACTTCTCTCTCTCTCTCTTCCCCTCCATATATTGAAAGCACCAAGGGCTAAAAACCACAAAGAGGGACGAGTGAGAGAGAAATAGTGTGCATAAATACGGTGGTGGTAAAGTAGGGAAAGGCAGAGAGGGAGAGAGAGAGAGAGAGAGAATAACGTATGAACGGCACGAAAAAGCTAATAAAAAATGGAATAAAAAAACGAGAGGAATGGAGGAAGAAGTGTAGCCGAGTGCGCAGGTGAGAAGGGCACTCGTACCGTTTTCTCTCTCTCTCTCTCTCTCTCTCTCTCTCTCTCAGTGCACATTTTTTCGGTAGCTCGTTAAGCGAATGGAGGCCGCCGCGTGCGTTTGCTCTTTTCCCACGGCGTGTAGACGAGTATAACAAAAAAAAACCACACACATACACACACAAAACACAGAAAATAAAAAAGAGAGAAGCGCGGTCGAAAGAACAGAGTATAGTCGAGCACCGCGGCTAATTGGGCCAGAGAGTCATATATATATATGCGGTGCCGACGTATAGGCCCAGCCCCTCTTCATTTCCGGCCCGACACACACTCACACTCACACTGAGAGAAATCTGACGTTTTCCATCATAGTTGTACGTCGGGCGTAGTGTGGCGGCTGACAATGCATGTTCGACGCGCGATATCCGAAACTCGCGCGCACTTGAACCGATTCCTCCTATATAAGCTATACAGCTTTCGGTGACATCACGACGGCCTGCAGCGCGACGTAATTCGAGAAGCCATCGTTTCAAACTGCCACTTTGTATACGTTCGGATGTTTTTTTTTTGTTTTTCTTTTCTCCGATATATAGTGCGGATCGCGACTAATCGTCCGTGCAAAGAGAGCACATGTATCCACTGTGGATTTTTGATGGCCAGTGGATGATCGCGCTATGTATTGATCTGGAAATCGTTCGAATTGACTGTGATGTACAGTAGCAGCCGTTTTTGTTCAGAAACTTGGATTCAATTTGCCCTGTATATTGCTTCGAGAAATATATTTTTAGCGCGCATATTACTTTGGATCGTGTGTGAGTTGAAAACTATACTTTGGAGGAGGATCTAGTTTGTAAATGGCGAAAGAAAATTTTGATTTAACAATACTGGCGGCAGGTGTAAAAAATGCGTTGAAAACTTTGGCCCAATAGGTCGAACGTGTCGGTGCCAAGTAGAAAAAGGCCGAGTACGGCAGGGCTCCGAGTTGTAATATGAATAAACTTTCAGACTCTCCCGTTGCACCGATACAGATTTTTCTCGTCGGATATAAAAAATTCAATTCCCCCCTTCTGGCATATCCTTTATGTTTCATAATTTAGTACGTTCATATGTTATGCCCATGCGCACTTGCATTATTTAATTAAATAAGTGTCTTTTTATATCTGGTGAGCTCTTTAAAACAATTAAGAAAATATATGACATTAAAAATTTTATTTCTTTTCGTTTTCCGGTGTGAAATGTAGAATCGAATGCTATATGCACAATAAATATTATTTTCAATTATTACTTGAAAAGTATAATTTGCGAATGATTTATTTGATCGCTTAATAATATTATATGTGTATTATAGATATTTGTTATTTTTAATGATGAATTAAATTAATAATTGTTTTAAGATTTATTATAATGTATTTATACATATTTTCATAATGGCGATTAAAAAGGTGCGTAAAATTTTAGATTAGAACGCGCTTTGAACTAATTATACATCTCTGCGAGCAATCTTCTTACCCTTACTTATGGTCTCAGTCTCTAGTATACGCATCTCTAGACTTTGTACAGCTTATAATTTCAAAAATATGTAATTACGGCAGTTTACGTTTTGCATAATTTTATAAAATGTAGAAGAATTTATTTAAAAATATTATACTTATCTTCCAGCATTTAATGCTTAAATATATTGATATAATTTTTACAAAAATGACCATTGATATGAAATCTGTAATAAACTGCATACATGACATTTAAAAACACAAATCAATGATAATTAAATTCAACGGATGCAAAGATAAATTATTCGAATCATTTTTAAAATGCAAGTAAAAGTTGCTTGAATGTAATTTACATTTAATTTTGAATCCTGACACTATTATATTATGAATTGTTCAGTGTACGACTTATAAGCAAATAAATATGTAAATGTTTTAGTACACTCTTTTTATTAAAACAAATGTCAGTGTATTTTGTTGTCAGATCAGATATTCATTTATTTTTTTGTAGTACATTTAAAATTAATTTGACAAATTTAAAAAACATTAACTTTTTAAGAAATGAATAAAATATTTTTTCCATTGTGTTAAACACATACAATATTATCTTTTAGTGTCTTGAAATAAAAATTAAAATAATAAATTCTGCAGATATAAAAAATGATAAAGCTGTTCCATTAAAGTTTGAATTATTAAATGGAAAGTAAAAGGAGTTAAGTTTGTGCTTAATCATCGATTACTTATTGACTTGATCCTACAAAACATAGCCGCAACACTTTTATCGAATTTCTTGAAAAGTATATTTACAGAAATCGTATTTATTAATTTGACCAGTATAGCGGTAAAATATTTAAAAAATATTTTAAAGCGAAGTTATTTTAGTACATTTAACGCATAGTTTTAGATTTATGCTAAATGTGTTTTACGTAAAAATATAATTATTGTGTACCTATAAACACGCCTGAAAACTCAACGTCGCTTCGGCATTGCCAAAATACTATAATTATGCAAGATCATCGACACTGACGTTTATGCAACGAGACAGAACTTTATTTCAGACTCCCCAAGCAGATAACACTTTATTTATAGTAAATATAAAATTTTCCGCATCAAATAAATTTTTCAGCCTAAAATATTCACGAATCGAACAGAAAAAAAGAGTGAAGCGTTTCTCGATTATCGGATTATCAAATTAATCCAGCCGCCGCGGCGGCAATCTAAATATTACGCAAAAAATTTGTATAAGTTTCCCACTAATATTCTTTCCCGAATCTTTTCTAAAAAGTAAGATCGGTAGAAAAATAAAAAGAACGAAATACATAGCGGTGAAAGAAGCAGGGATAGCCGGCGACTCGTCGGAATCCCATATATATATATATACACATATACTCACTCATCATGTTCTTTCCCAAACAGGCCAGACAGCACGGCGCGCACAGTAACAGCACAGCGACTACGGCTATAAACCGCGACCTCGTGTTACTCGCTTTCGTGGCGGTTCCCATATCGACGCACATTTCTTTTTCTCCTTCTTGAGACGAACGAAAAAACAAAAAAAAAAGAAAGAAAAAAAACAAGAAACGAGAGAGAAGAAAGGAAAGCGCAGTCGCGACAAATTGAACCGGGGCGAAAAAAGAGAGTCCCTCCGCGAGCGAGACGCGCGCGCGTGTATATATACGGAGAGAGGAGAAGCGAGATCGGCCCCGGTGTCGCGATTTCGAGCAACTGCTGCTTCGTAGCTGCGTATCCGATCGTTTTATATTCCCCAGGACGACTAGAGTCGCTCTCTCGCAGAGGCGCTCCGAGGCTATTAGGCCCCGGCAGCACGCGTGCGACACCGTCCCTCTCGCACTCATACCTATGCGTGCATATATATATATATATATATGTGTGTGTGTGTGTATGTTACGAACTATACTCGATTCGACCGCGGGGTGTCGTTTTCTCGTCGCGCGCCAATGGTTCGGGACCTTACCTTCTATCGCGCGCTTCTTTACCTATTGTTTGCTTCGCTATTTCCAATGGATATTAGGGATTTGCTTCGGAGACCCATTTCTGCAGTTCGGGGCTTTATTGCGTACAGTTTACATTGAAAACTTTCAAGTTTCTGTGTACGGCCTCGATGGAACTATTCACGATAGTAATTATCATACTTTTTTATTTTATGCTTTTATTATTTATACTAATTATGGTAAGAGTAAAGTGGTTGACCAAATGTCCTGTTCAATATAATATCTGTTTGAGATTGAAATAATGAATGTTTCATAATTGTATTTTGTCTTTTAAGTATATGTGTGTATACTTTGTTATAAAGTTTGTTTCGTGTCCATGTCAATTAATATGCAAATCCTTCATTAGTGAATAAGTTTTTAGTTTTCTGCAAATAAATAGTTTTCGGAAAATGGAAGTATGCAAAACGTAAGACATACTTTCTATTTAAATAATCTGATGAAAATAATTATGTTTCACTTACGTTCAACGTTGCAGCAGGTACAGTAACAGAGAAATTTGAAAAATCCACGTATTCAATATTATTGCAATAACGCTTTTAAAACATATGGTATCCCTCTAGATCTCCAGTACTTGAAAATTTATTTGTCAATATTTTTAAACATCTGAAAAAGAAAATATAAAATTAACGTATTACAGAAAACTAATTTTTTCCCATGGCTAAGTAGGTATGGAAATTAAGTTTTATCTCAACTTTTCAGAACGAAAAAGTTATATCTCAACTTTTGATATCAAAAAGGTGTTCTATCTCAACTACTCAAGTCAAAAACGTTCTATCTTCATTTTTCAGATCATAAATGTTCTAATTCAACTTTTTAAGTTAAAAAGGTCTCATCTCAACCTTTCAGATCAAAAAGGTTCTACCTTAACTTTCCAGGTCAAAAAGGTTCTATCTCAACTTTTCATGTCAAAGAGGTTCTATCTTAAGGGGATCCAGTGGCGCCCCCTCTATGGCTGTTTGATCCACTTCCCTATTCCAATTAATGAAAAAAAAAAAAAAAAAAACTGTAAATCACTTAAGCTTCATATTGCGTAGAATGCTTAGCAACATCATACACTACGCCGGTCAAGTTCGAATTTCACTTAAAATAATAAATATTAAAAGTTACAAATCAAGGTAGACATGATCATAATTGGGAAGTTATCTTTCAATGCCTAAACACCTACTACTAGTTCCACTTAATTGAAAAAACAACAAATTAAATCAACCTCACTTAAAATCGAAAATGTTCCATCTTAATTTTTCAGATTAAAACGATTATATCTTAAATAAATAACGGAAGCGATTGGCTATGCTATCAATTTAATTTATTAGAGACTTAACCGATGAAGATTCGGTTACACTTTTTATAACCCTTCCCCAGTCAAGAAAAATTATGACACACAGACGAAGTATAATATTTACATTAAAATATGTCAAAATTAATTAACAAATCAGCAGTATAACGTCTATAATCGCATTGGGGTGATTAGACTTTGTTTGTACGTCATCATTTTTTTCGCATTGGGGCGATTACAGACGATATATTGATTTGTTAATTAATTTTGATGTGAATATTTTAATGTAAATATTAGACTTCGTCTGCACGTCATAACTTTTTTTTTACCTGTGAACGGTTGCAAAAATAGTAACCGAAATTTTTTTAATGAAAAGGAAGTTTAGACTGAGTAAGGTAAATGACCCAATTACTGCTGTCTCAGAACACATCTGATCACATAGTATTTTTGCTGTTATATAGGTATTGTATTTATTTTATGGCCTTATAAGTGATAGTTTTCAATTGATTGAATATTTCCGCAAATGTTTCAATATTTTAGAAATGCATTTGATATTTGTAATAACATAAAAACTCAAAGTGAGAACAATCTGTTTGAGCCCAAGGCCGATTAACACAAACACTTCCGTAAAATATTATATGTGCTTTGTTTACAAACACACTGAATAGTACAATGGGAGCACGATGATTACACGTATCAAATTCTTTCCTCGTCCCCTCCTCCGTGACCCTATTGAATTATAGATATTCACACTATTCATGTGAGTTCTTATCTTTATTTACAACACAATAAGCTAAATCTAATATATGAATGTATATAATGTATTTCGGCAAGTTTATTCGCTGAATTGATGTATTATAATCTTTAACGAGTGCCAACTTCTTTCCTCGTGTCAATGTATGAAAAAAATCTCGTATTTTATATAAGAGAAAAGACAAGAATCATCATGGAATACGTACACGTGTCTGCGCCATTTGCCTTCTTCTCCTTCTTTCTTATACTTGTAAAAAATAGACCATAAATATTATAACTTAACGACGTAGGATAGTGTCAAAATTAAATGAGAAGGAAACTAGCGATTTCGTCATAAAATTAATCAAATGCTATCGTTTGCCATTGTTTATACCTGAAAGGTAACGTAAAAACCGATATCTCCCGTATAATTATTATTGCATTTTCTAATCTTCATTGCTTTAACGTCCGCTTTTAGGGTTCTCTTTTGTAACTATAAGACCATATCTACTCCGTACGTAATCCAATACTTAAACGAATGCAGAAAAAATATCGAAACGTTAAGCCAGAGTTTCATCATTCAGTTTACGCGCGGACTAATCAATTGGATTCGTCGCGTGTTATATACCAACAAATTTATTCCAAACTCAATCCTCAGACCCTCCGCACATTTGTAACTCGATTTAACAACTTTAAATCGTCATTCGTTTTCCTCTCCTTCCCCTTATTAGTGCCCCGACTCCGACACGCAAATACAGAAGAGAAGCGAAGATTCGCATTATCGCGGGTTGGCCCGTTTCCACACTAAAGACACAGAGGTGAGCTGGCAAAAAGCACAGGGAGAGCAAAAAGAAGGAAAAAGGAAGGAGAGCGACGTTGATGCCGTGTTTGTTTTCAATCGCGTTCGGGTGCTAGTGGGAGGGAGAGAGAGAGAGAGAGAGAGAGAGAGAGAGAGAGAGAGAGAGAGAGATGCGAAGGGTGAGAGTACGAAGCGGGGCGATTTCCCATCAACAGGTTGGCATCGGAATGGATGCTTAGTCGCGCGCCGGATAGCCGAGCTGTCAACGTAGTGCCAGTAGTAACGGCCGTGCACGTTCCGCCGCCGTGCCAAGAGAAGACGAGAAACGCCTGTATAACTACGCCCCGACTATACTCTCTCTCTCTCTCTCTGCCTCTCTCTCTGCCTCTCCCTTCCCTCTGCTCCTTCCACCTGTCTCTATCGATCTCGTTATAGAGCTTTGTTTGCCGTGTTTCGCGCTACAGGCTTATTCTCTTTTTACCTTACCCCCCCCCCACTTACGGCGACTTTTCTTTTTTTTTACCTGTTAACTTGCGTTCGAGCGCTGAAAAGCTGAGCGAAAAGCTTGTTTAAAATGAGAAATAAAGCATTTATTTTGTCCGTGTAATAAAAATTGGAATGTGCTACGCTACGGCGCAGCGCTTATTATTTCAATATGATTAAATAGCTACGAATTTTTAGAAGATTCGATATTTCAACATATAATTGTTATCAGTTATTTTATTTATATTTATGATTCTTACATATACGTAGAAAAAATGAATCTGTCAAAAAAGCTGTTATCAATTTCTGGTTATCCAATACTTTGCACAGAAATGAAAAGTTATTCTGTGCAAATTTGTTTTGTAGAAAATGATTGCACCGATAAAATACACGAATAACTTAACTAGATATGAAAATAAATTGCATTGTTAAGAGTTCATTTAAAATTTAAAAATTATATTACTTATTTTACGTTATCAAAATTAATAATTAAATCACTATGGATGCGAAAGATTAACTTCGCACAAGCAATTACGGAATAAACTAGGTTAGGTACGAAGGAGAAACATTGGCTTGTGACTGTGATTTGATGTAATGTAATGATTATGTGAATCGACTTTCTTATCTTTGCGATGTTGTTGTTCATGAAAAGCCGTTGACTGTCATCTCTTATGTGTTGAACGTGTGAGTCAACGGTTTTTGATGAACAACAACATCGCAAAGATACACTGAAAAAAAAAATTTTCTTGTAACGAAATAAATATTGTTTAGAATCAAATAAATATTTATTTGATTCGTACATTCCATGTTATTAATTTACTCAAATATTTATTTGACTGAAAACAATATTTTATTCTTTTAGAAAAATATTTTCTTCTAACGAAATAAATATTATTTTGAATTAAATAAATATTTGATTAAATTAATAGCATGGAATGTACCAATCAAATCAATATTTATTTGATTCTAAATAATATTTTTTTCCCTTAAAAAATATTTTCTTTTAACTTAAGGGGACGTCGGAGTCGCCTGTTTTACCGGCATTAAGTTTTTCAAACTTTTCTACTTAAAAAATTAACCAATTGATTTGAAACTTGAAGAGATGATAGACTGATCACAAATAAAGCGCGCTCAGCCCAGACATTTTCCAAAAATCAAGTAATACGGAAGCTAGAGAAGAAAATATCTAATTTTTACTAATTTCAATTTAATCCATGAGATGGCGTGATTCTAACT
>UELU01138137.1:41954-64651 GCA_900490025.1 Megastigmus dorsalis | reverse complement strand
TGTGTGTGTGTGTGTGTATGTGTGTAGTGTGCGCGTCTAATACGACGACCGCGCTCGGATTAGTCGCTGCGGTGTGGCGCTCCTACAGCGTATTGCACATTTCTGCGCCTGTCTGTGTGTGTGTGTATGCCTGCGGCTCTGCCACCACTGCTACTGCTGCTCTCGCTGTGGCAACTCTCTCTCTCTCTCTCTTTCTCTGTACTATGTATGCAAAGCAGCAGCCGGGAATCTATACCGCAGAACCGGGATTTGCCCCCCTCCCCTCTCTCTCTCTCTCCAAGAATTGATTGAATTGGAGATTTTCCGCGGTGAACACTCGCCCACTCCTTCTTTTTTTCGTTTTTTTTTTGCGCCCCTATAGGTTTCGCTGTTTCCCGTAGCTTATATACGTCTTCTTTCGTTCGTCTTGTTTTTCGTTAGTATATAAGAGGGAGAGTAAGCTGCAGTCGGGTGTTTCAGCTGCGCGCGAGCTACTGCAGCTAAGTAGGGCTTACGCTGCTGTGGCCCCAAGTGCTTGGCAATAATCTGCTGCTGCAGCAGCAGCCGCACGAAAATTCGGGCGAGCTTTGATCAATGTTAAACACTCGTTAAGGTTTCTGCTAGCTCGCGTTCGCAACTAATGAGAAATTTGCCTCGTGAAAGTAATGATTTTTATCAAGTATTATTTGTATTTTGACACCGGAAAATTTTGTAATCATTTGAAGTGGGAGCTCGTGCCGCGTAATATGTGATGGATTCGCGGAATGACCAAGTTCATTATTATATTTCGTTGCTCGGATACATGTTGTTTGCAATATAACAATATATAATGAGATATTAAAGCAGCTGGGGATTTACTTTTGAAGCACCGATGGATACATAAGCTACATGGAAATGCGCAAAAATAGTATTAATGCATCAGGCGAGTGAAAATTTAAACTCTTCAATTTTAGTCATGATCTTTATGTACATTGATGCATATAGAAAGCTTAGTATAATATGGTAGGCGAGCTATGAGAGCGAGCACAAACAAAATATAATAATACGCGATGATGGCTTAAAATATTGAATTAAATAATTCATGCGGCGCAATAACATTTCTCGTAGAAGCATTAAAATTTATATGAAATGGAAAAAATACACGCATAATACAAAAGTGGTGGAAAACAGGAGTCGAGCGAAGCAGCAGCAGCGTTAATAGTAGAAGTATTCGTCGAGTGGTTAATTTGTCCAATTGATTTGATAACTGCGCCGATCAAATTTATTATTGGACAGCCGTAGTGGCGCTGGGGGCTTGGCTACCCCGGTATTGTGAACCGGAGCGAGAGGAGAATAGACTCGCGTGGCATAGAGAGAGAGAGAGAGAGAGAGAGAGAGAGAGAGAGAGAGAGAGATACGCGGTGGGCATTGATGCTAAAGCATTCACGAGGCCATGCGAGCTAAATTCGTTGTCATTGAGTAGCCGCAATAAAGCATGCAAATTTTACGCCACCACCGCCACCGCTCTATGCCTCCTCCTCCTCCCCTATAAACCCGCATTGAACGCGAGCGCGCTCCTCGGCGCAACGACAATCAAACCTAATGGCGAACTTTAGCCCGTCATTTCATGCGGTGTAGTTTCCAGTTCATGCATATTGTGTGTTTCGGCTCGCTTCACTCTCTCTCTCTCCCTCCCCCAAAAGAGAGACACAGAGAGAGAGAGAGAGAGAGAGAGAGAGAGATAAAATGATGGAAAGCAGGCAACAACGGCGGTGGCACACGCGTTATTATTTGTCGCTGCTCATTGACGCGAGGGAGCTAGTCTACCGCGCTGTGTACTGGTCCCGCCCTCCTCTACACCCGTCCGTGTTATTTAGCATAATAAAAATTATGCTTAGCGTGTGGTTCATGGGTGGGTTTATGCACGCGCGTGTATCGTTGGGCCATATTGAAGAGCTCGATTTGCCGTATCGCTGTTCATACATCCGGTCTCGACAAAATGCAAATATTTAGAAATATTTTTCGGTATATACTGGTTGCAGCAATAGCGATTGCTGCAACCAGTTTACACAATCGCACAACTGTGTAATTCCATTTTTTTTATGAGAATATCTCATGATAGGCAGATACCCGCTCGGCGTGACAATGCCGAGCACGCAAAAACAGCCCCGTATAAAACACGCAGACAGTATATCAGAGAGGGGGTCCGCGCAGAACTGGGCCACACATATACTTCTAAATCCGAAGGTGGACCTCTGGCTCGAGGCGGCGACTCTGGCATCAATATATATATATATATGGGTGTGTGCGTATGCGCCCCGGGGCAGCGTGTGTGCAAGCGAGTTATTCTCCCCTGTCATCGAATTCTAGGCGAGAATGAAATATGATAATCGTTAGGCGGTGGCAGGCAGGCGCGCGAGCCCAAGCGCGTCACGGCCGGTTTATCATAATTTTTGCGTCCCATTAACATAATGGCGTCTAGTCGTGTGGCCTCCTCACCCTCCTCCCGGGTATATCGCATCTCTCTCTCTCGCTCGCTCTCGATGTCTTGTTTGCGCTTGCCACGACCAGATTGATGTCTCGTGCGTGGCTGCATAAAATTCCCGAGCTAACGCGGGCCATGACTGCTCTGTTGCTCTCTCGCACCCTCTTGCCATAGTGTATGTATAGATTCTTTTTGTTCTCCTGCATCGCATCAGAGCGGGTTTCCTTCTCTCTCTCTCTGCGCGACCCGCTTAGGAATATTTTTCGTTTTTTATCACGTGTGCAGCCCGCAGCTAAAGTCTTTGGGTTATCAGTGTTGGTCGCCGTTTATGTGATGTGCAACTGAAATATGATACTCGTTCTCTTTAGCAGACCTTTTTCCCAGATGCTCTAGAAGAATTCATATATACTTCGTGAAAATAAAAATCAGTTTAGGGGCAGTGTACGATATCTACTCACTTGAAGTGAAAATTGAGGAACCTGCATCGATTGAAAATCGAGTCTGTTCATACTCGGATGTTTCTACTTAAACGTGTTAAGCATAGGAAATCATTAATTCAGCCTTTTTCAAGGGGGTCAAATTAAGCTCAAAATTAAACATCTTTTCATACTCTAAATAATAGTGCAAGTTTCGTATGCTGCCCGTACCGTTTTGTTAAGACAAGGATAAGGATACTCCTTTTTCTTGTGAAGTACAAGGAGACCTTTTTGCATTTATAAAGTTAGTTAAAAATATGTCTAATATTAAATTACGAATTACGAATAAATAAAATTAATCTACATGCAGAGAAAATATAATGACAAAAAAATAGTCTAATACTGGTTGTTTTATTTTATAAATATTAAATAATAATTTGATATTGTCGATATAGTATCCGTAAAGTAGCACTTTACGGACTGTTTTCGAGCCGTAAAGTGCTAGTTTACGGCCTAGGTACAAAAAGTACTATAGTCTAAAACAGACAGGTGCAAATTACTAATTAAATATTGCCAAAAGTTATAAATGATACCAACAGCATTATCATCCTCATCATCGATAGCAATATCGAAATAATTCACGAAAGGCCGGTGAGCTCGATGCAAACTATTCGAGGGGGCGGGAGAGCATGCACGCTGGATAAAATCATTTTACGCGCCCAAGTTTCCGTTAAGTGGATCGAAAAGGCTTTAAAGCTCGCTGGCTTATAGGGCCGCCAGTTTTAAAGCATCATGCCCGGGTTATATATGGATAAACAAAGAAGTGCGCCGTGCGAGCTCTGCGAACAAGTTTCCCAAGTATAATATATGAAGGTAGAGAGAGAGAGATAGAGAGAGAGAGAGCAATGGGGGGCTCAGTGATGCTGCGACGGTAATACCAACTCGATAATTAATTATCGAGCCTCGAGGCATGAAACAGATAATGTATCACGAGTATACACCATAATATGAGTAATATTTATCTCTCGAAGTTTTAATAAAATAACTCGCTGTATATTAACATCATGATTATCGTGAGCACTCGGATGAATTGTTTCGGATAACAATCTGTTATTTTTTTAGCGCGACGAGGTGACTATTGACGCGCTCAACTGTCCCATAAATTTAACTAATTCGGAATTGATCATATTTTTATCTGTAATTTAGGGATAATTATTTTCTTAATCAGTCGTTTATGTACTTTTAAATGTTTGAAATTTTAAGAAATACATGAGGTTTGCAATCAGTAGAAACGGATGTTTCATATACCTAACTGTTACTACTGATTTCTAAATTGACTTTCGTGATTATTTCAGTACTTTAAAAAAATGATACACAATTTCACATTTAAATCTACAAATGCATCTTTTAAAAACAAAGTATTCGTTAATCATTGATATGTCGGTGAAAAGGACGACACATATATTTTTCCCCTCTCAGACAAAGGTTATCCACTACTCAAGTAGAACCAGATAATCCTAATAAAAAACGTCAGTTATGTAGAGGAATACACACACACACACCCACAAACACATACACACACACACAAACACTCGTGGAAAAAAACTACAGAGGAGCAGAAAAAGTGGTAGAAACGGAAAAAAGCGCAGAGAATCACGAGAGTGGGATATATAAATAAAAGGGAGAAGAAAGCGAGTGTGCGCGGGCGGTTATAAAATACACGAGGAGTTTTAATCGTAGCGTGTTTTTAAGAGAGAGAGAGAAGGGCGGAAAGGGAAGAGCTGCGGCCATGGCGAGCTCCACTGCCATTAACACCCGAACGAGATCGTTTCCGGCGCCCGCGAGAGAGAGAGAGAGTTTGACAATGCAGTTATTAATGGAAGAGCTGCTGGTCGATTCTCGATCGGTTAGTTGATACTCGACGCCTCTCTTCTTCTTTTTTTTTTATTTTTCAGCCCAACACTTTTGTTCGTAGGTAGCAGACAATGAACGCGTGCGCGGCTCTCTCTCTCTCTCTCTCTCTCTCTCTCTCTCTCTCTCTCTCTCTCTCTTTGGAAGCTCATCCTCGTCTGCAGCCGATGGCTATTAGACTTTATTACGAGGCTTCGCGTAATTACATTTGTTTTTTGGCCCACGAAGCTTTTGTCGGGCTCGTTCTCTCTCCGTGTAGGCTATATCGTTTTACAAGCTTCATGTAGTATTTTTTTTTAATTACGTGTTTATTTGAATCAACGCTGACAGATATATCGAAAGTTCAAAATTATTTTCTTCCAATTTGAAAAATAATGTGTATGAAGCCTATGAATCCTTGTTCTGTACATAAATTGATTACGATTACCCATTTTGATTTCGCTATGATTCTACAATTACTAAAAAAACATTTAATCCCGAATGAGTGAATCAGCTGCTTTTACTAAGGCCATGTAATCGTTATTGAATAAATTCCGGGCATAAAATTAATTAAGTTCCAGCAATTGGAAATGCCGGCGTATAAAACACACACACACACACACACACACACACACACATGCAGGTATTAGGGCAAAACTCGCGAGCGTCACCCGGCTCGATAAATAACTTTGGGAGTATAGAAGCGCACGGGGACCTCTCGACGAAAGATAGGGGGAATGGATATACGCGGCGCACAGCATGCACGGGCTTATTGGATCCTTAGCACATCGCGAAACACGCAAAAAGGGATCCACGCGCGCACCAGCGAGCTTCTCCCTCTCTCTCTCTCTCTCTCTCTCTCCGTATAAATTTCGTAGTCCAAGTCTGATTCACCAATTCGGGGGAAGGGGGAGGGCTAAAAAAGTGCATAGGTTCGTACATAGTTGAGCCGGCTCGTGCGAGCGAACGAGCGAGATAGTAGTGTGGAAGCGGGAAGAGCAGCGAGAATGGAGGGCGGTTTAATCAACTCGCCTTTTTGTCCCGTAAATCTCGCTTTTCGCGGCTGTCTTCCGAGACTCTCTCCCAGTCTAGTAATACCCCGGGTATACCTGTGTCAGCGGACCTGTCCCGAGGGTCAACTTATTAGACTTATTGCACGGCTCGGCGCGCGCACACCTCCACAACCTTCTTCTTCTTCTTCTTCTTCTTCGCCGCCACTTCCCACCTATCCTCGGCTGCTGCCGCTTCTCTTCCTCGTATTCCTGCGCCATGCACACGTCTTTATGCGCCAAATGAATCCGCGCGTGGTGATTTTTTTACTTACCTCGCACCACGTATGTGTGGCTGATGTGTGTGTGCGTGTGCCAGCGTGTCTTAACTATATATGAGCAGCAGTTTCAGGGGAAATTGCCTCGCGTAGCGTTACATGGATTATTAAGTGCACACTCGGTCGTGAGAGATCTTATTAAGTTTCTTAATTATGAACTCTTATCGCTCGCTCGTTGCCGCCCGACTTTATTTTTACATCGTACACTTCGTCTACACGTTAGATTTTCGACGATGAACCTTAAAATACTTCTCCACGATATTTTGAACGGTTTAATTTATTTGATATAATAGAAGTTAGACGATATTGTCGCGATAATCGTTCGCTGACTCTTTTTAGCGGATCTTATCGAGGAGCATGAAAAATGTCCTCGGTCGAAATTGGAAGATTCGTCGCGGTGATACGCGAGGTTAAAGTCTTCAATGATTATATTGACCCTATATATAGAGCTTCTCGCGAAAAGCCGTAAATCTTGAGGTAATCTATTGACTTTTCGCTATACCTTACCTTTATTAGAGCGATCCGAGCATTTGTAAGTAGACTAATACATCACCCGACACTTCGAAATAATTATATGCCAATTTTTTTAAAAAGAGAAAAATAATTTAAGAAACATAATTAATAAAGAATTATGAATCCAACTTCGATTGCAACAATGCAAAAAATGTATATTACTATATAAGAAAACCCATTGTGACAAAATGAAACCTCGAATTTTCCTGAATTCCACAGCGCTCGCGAAGAACACGCTGCCGGTTGAGATCAATCCGGACAACCAAGTCGCTGTGAGACTCGGCCAGACTCAGACGATCCTGTGCAAGCTGCCTGTGCCGCTGCAAGTATGCCGATTCACAATACCGGGCGAGGCCGGTCTCGTGCTGTCGCAGGGCCAGGTATCGGACGACGGTATCGACTATTTCGGCGAGGGCCTCGACAAGGGCGAGTGCGGAGTCACGATATCGTCGATCAAGGAGAAGCACGACGGCGAGATCACCTGTTACCTCACGCCCGGCAAGGGACGCTTAGAGAGCCACAATACCGTCCGCATGATCGTAGCGAGTGAGTATTATTAAACCATGCCTCCTTCTTCATCAATCAATTTTTTTAATTTTTTTAAAATCGATTGTCTTTTTTCTTCTAAATCTAAACAAGCATCTTGTATATCTAAACTTTTTATTGACAATTTGAAATGTTGGTACGAGAAAAAGCATTGACAAATGTGTCTATACAGTTTAGGTATAAATTCGTTTTTTTTTCTCGCAACTTTCCTCCCTATATACCTTCACATTATCCCACTTAGGATTACAGCTGTTCCAAACTTTAAACTTATCGTTTATAAAAGAGATCTGCGTAAAAGCTTTAAGCCGCCGGCCGGCATATTCTTATATACGGGGTCGCCGCATGTTTAAAAGAAAAATGTAAATGAAAGATTTCGCTCGGGTCATGTGGCTGCTTTATGGGCCAAAGTTCGCCGAGCGGTACAAGAGCATGCACTTTACTTTACTCTATGTATGTGAGATGATGTACGCAGGCTCGAAACAGAGAGAGAGAGAGAGAGAGAGAGAGAGAGATGGAGCCTAAAATAAAGAATTATATTCGAACTTTTCAGAGCCACCCAACCCCCCGCAGATTCGTCTCAACAAGAAGGGCGCCTACAGATCAGGCGAGAAAATGGAGGTCAGCTGTATCGCCGACGGTGGACGACCGCCTGCGAATGTCACCCTTCACCTGGGTGAGTTTTGACCCTCTTACCTTTTTTTCTACCTCCAGCTAATTTATGAGTTGTTGACAAACGTGCGCGACTTCAGCTCCTTCTTACGCGAAACTTTGAGCATCTTCGAGTTTCTATACCGACTCCTTTTTGTTTCTTACGCGATACACTTTCGAACGGTATACAAAATATAAAAACTGCTCAACTAATTTTGACGAGGGTGGAAAAGGCTTTTTATACCTGTACATTGAAGTTGAAAAATAAATGTTTTGTCATTTAGATAACGAGCTAATAGGTGTGGACGAGAGGCCAATCATCTACGGACGTCCGATCGAGGAGAGTCTGGCAGTGCTGAACACATCCCGTAGCGTGACACCCCTGGACAACGGCAAGACTCTGCGCTGCGTCGCCAGTCACATCGCACTCCAACAGGCCTTGGTCACTAACGAGCTCATCGAGGTTTACTGTAAGTACAGCCAATCACCGACACTTGCTTTCCTCGGTGAGATCCTTTTATCGCGTGCTACAGACTGATGCATATAGCTGCTGCTGCTGCCAATATAAATTTATTTATATTGGCAGTTTTCGTCTACTCTGCTGGACGATGTTTTTCAGATTTTTATTTTTATCTCGATTCAAGTTATGCGTTTGCTATGTAGCTACTGTTTACATGGAAACTGTATTTGACTCGCGGTGTTCTTTTTTTTTTTTTTCAACAATACCATCGTAAAATCTTTTTACTGCTTTCATTGTAAATTTGTGCGAATATACTATGCAGTGCATACGGGTAAATGCAGTCTTTAATACTATCATATTTCCGCGAAATATTGCCTTTTGTATGCAAACAAAATAATAGTAGTCTGGAATTGCCAAGAATTACGGTTCGTTTCACGTCTACATATACAAAAGCAATTAATTTCGAAGATTCATTCGTCCTAGCTCCCTTCAAAGAGAAAACACAACCTATATCCATTGTCCGAAGCGCGATGCATCAAAGGTCGCGCGTCAAACGGAGCACGCCTCATAATTTCCCCCCCGATGCCCATGGGGCGCGCGACACCTCGTTTTTCACTCTCCTTACATTCGCATCGCTTCGTCCCGTCAATCAAACCTGGCAAAAATCACCATTCGTTTTATTTATTTTGTTTTTTTTTTTTTTTGTTCTGTCGCACAGTCTCGCCGCAGGAGCAGCGAACGATCGAGCGTTTCGGCTACGCGATCGGCCGCTCCGGCAAAGTGAACGTCACAGTACACGCCAATCCCAAGCCAACCTTCACGTGGAAGGTCGACAACGAGAAGATCCATGCGGGCGAGACCGACAAGACCGGAAGACTCATGACCACCACCGCTGTTGATCTGGTAAATTCATATTTCATATACATCCTCTTCTGTATGTGTGTGGAGGAGAGAGGGACGTCGAAAAAATCGTTATTTGCTCGTTGTCTCTCCTCGTACAAATACTGCGCGGGAGGAGAATGGTTGCATATAGCACCAATTTTTTCTCGCTTATCGACTATACATGGCTATGGCTGCTTACACGCCATGTTTCTCTTTTTTTGCGTGTGTTCCGGGCAGTGTGCGCGCGCGTGTGTGCATATATATGAATGTGTCGAAAAAGTGTTTGATTTCTTTTTTCTCGCTCGTCTGATGCGAATTGAGTAGTGTTTACGCACTGCAAACAAATCGCATTCGATTAACTGACTTTCGCGAATTGCTTTTTAAAAATGCAGTATACATATATGTCGTTGGTTTGTGTATACAGAGGATAGTTTATGTTGGAAAGCAGATTCGTTTGAGCAACTGTTATACGTGTGGGTGGGATTGGATGAAAAACGGATTATAAAATGATTTTGTGTTTTTCATTAATCAGGGCCGTGGATATTGGAGCGTCGAGTTGAGCATCGACAGCGTACAGAAGTCCGACACCGACAAAGAGTACAGTTTGGAAGCCCAAAATACCGTAGGATATGCCTCCTACAAGATAATCCTCTCTTCTTCTGAGCCACCTGCAGGTTTGTTACCATCAATTATTTAATACAAATCATTTGTGTGTGATATTAATTCACTTAAAAGAGCACAATATTAATGGCATTAATGAGTGTATTAAATATAACATAATATTACATAGGTGTAATGGTTTTTACATACAGCATTAATGTTAATTAACAAGTGTAAAATATATCACCGACACTATTTGATTGTGATAATCGTCTATAGCTTTTCGTCACTGTTGCTTTTACTAATCCTCAATTCAACGAGTAATAGACTTTATCCAAGTTTGTTCATCGATCACTTATCTTCTCTCAGCTTTTAAAAAAAAATGAAAATAAATACAAGCAATCAAATTGCAAATAATAAGCGTTATTTAAATCAGTGATAAGTGTCATCCCTGGAAAGTGTCTAAACATTCATGAATTGAGCGCCAAATCAGAGTTTTTTCACGACACGTAAAACTTGGCACGCCTTTGTCGTTTCTATATAGTGACCGCGAATCTTTTCACAGTCACGTGTCGCTGATTCATGATAATCACCATTTTTTTAACTGTCTTCAAAAAAACTATTTTCTAATGGCTAATACCTTCACCGCATGCTAACGCAGGAGCTTTAGGTCGATTCAATCAATTCTACGGTAAGCTCTCCGAACACATGCACGCACTAGGTAATTGTCACTTAATACGTTTTCATAAATAGTTATCTTTATTATTATTATTATTATTATTATTGTCATTTTATTTTTGAAGTTAAATTTTTTCTATTTATACAACTTATATTGACAAATTGATTATTTATGTTGATGATTTTTATTATTTACTTATATTTCTTTGATTATTCTATTACTTTGATTATGTCATAAAAATTTAGTAAGAGTTGCAATGATATTTTTATTGGAAAACTAAATTGTGATCTCTGTATTTCATTGCAAATTATTTGAAACGTAATAATGTGTCTGTAAAAAGCTTTGTCTTCAATTTTTATACTGCCTATTGAAGATAGGCAAATTAAAGGAAACGATACGGGCGACGACGATTAATAAAAGGAGATACAAAATAGTTATTTATTGAAACTAAACGAAGGGACTTATCGGCGGTGGTGGGGGTTTACGTCGCATACGCTCACATCGTTACGCCTTTTTTATAGACGCACCAAGTTGCAATCCCTCAATTTCGTATCAAGCCTAGGACAGCCTCGCGGGTTCTTACATCTGGGCCAGTCAATGGCAGTACGCCAGTCGGAAGCCCCATGCACTTCGAACGATTCGCGCCCTGCCGGTGCTACGAGCCAATTCTCGCGAAATATCCCTCCCCCGGTCAACTGCCACTGCAGCTCGACGGTTAAAAGCCTTGTAGCCGTAGATTCGCAACAGCAACGCGTTCTGAGCGCGTGATTTCTTGTAGTTCGCGAGCTGCATATTATAATAATACGACTACACTATCATTATTTAACATCTTTCAAATCTAACAAAATCAATAATTAAATAATCAATAATAAATAGGACTAAACAAAACTAATGTGTTTTTATAATAATTTTTAGAGATATTTTAATTTTATTTTTCATTTTTGGTTTCATTCAATATATGTGATACAATTTAGCTGCTTTCTGCAAATTAAGACTCATCAGTAATGTCAACAAATGAATGATGCAATTAATGATTTTCAGGAGTTGATTTGGACGCTGGATCGATAATTGGAATCGTCGTCGGAGTTTTGGTACTGATCCTCGCTGTGTTCTTGGTAGTTTTTGCTCGCGCGACTGGACGCTGGTGCTTTGCAGGTGAGTTATCCGTTTTTCACTCCTACCTTTCTCTCCCTCAACACTATGGGAGCCTCGTAAATGTTTCGAAACTTAAGTGCCCTTTTCTTCAATCGAGTACTTTTATACTCATCTAGAAACAAAGACGGTTGCGGGTGTAGTTAGAACATATTTCTTTAATTATCTGTTCTTGTAGATGGTGTTAAGCTTTTAACAATTCACAAAAAAAGAGACAAAAACCAGTTTATGTTAAAAAAAGAAAATTATTACACGTACTACAAAACTAATTTAATTCAATTTACGTATTGAATAAATAATTGGTTTTAAATAATACGGAGAAAAAATTTGTAGAACTAATGTGCTTCATTAGTTATTAATTATAGGATGCGAATAAAAAAATGAACAAGGCAAATAAAAAATTATGCAGGGCAAAGCTAAACTTAAAGAAGCCATTATAAGATCTACTGAATTGGCTAATCAGTAGCTAAAACAATTTTTCTAAATTACAGTCGTCTAAATTACGCAAATTAAAATTTACATTCGACTCTCAAAGTATCAAGAAGCATTAAAAGAAAAACACGTGTAGCTTAGTAAACTTAGGCATAAAAGTGCTGAATAACTGTTTGATCTGCCCAGCTGTAACTTTGTATATGTATAAAATACCAAAATGTCTTGTGTGTTACGCTGCTACCGATAGGACAGCATGCAAGTCGGGCCAAGTAAAGAATCCAGAGACACATCGACATTAAGCGTGCGATTCCGTGCTCTAGGCATGACACTGTCCAGGGGTAAGTCGTCGCCAAAAAAAAAACACACAGCTACTCCGCAGGCAGAGCATCATACTGCAGTTTTACCTTCGCTAGCCCCCTTCGCTCGTACCCTATTGTTATCATTGTGTACGCGACGTATTTAAATTGCCAAGTTTTTTTTAGTTCTTCATTCGCTGCTCTCACCAGTGAACGTCTTTTAATCGTCTTTCCATGAGACTTAATGCGATGTTGATTTTCCCATAGCATTGAAGTATAAAAAACTTGCTTCTTATAGTTAAAAATGTACTTTTGGAAATCCAATTTGATAATAAGATAATTGATTTTGTTAAACGATAAATAAATTCTTGATTGTATTCTATGTATTATATTCAAAATTTGTAATATGAGGCAAGTTTTTTATAAAGTTGAAAACTTCGATTTAGTTTGAACATCATCGACAAAGCTTTACTCTTTGATTTTTTTAAATATTTTAAATCTAGATTTCATAATACATTTACATAATTAACTATGAAAACATTATTAATGCTTGTTTTGTCATTGATAATATTTTGAATAATGAATAATTACCGCTATAATCTAACTATAATTATGCATTCATTGCTGATGTTATTTATAAGAGCAATAAATCGCATCACTAATATTCAATGCAATATTTGTTTTATACTAATTATAACAATAATAATCCTCATTGACTTATCTTATTATCTATTGTAGTTTAAAGAAAAAATTTCAAGGAGTAAATTTTTCTGTTTGTGTCATTGTGATAGTGAAATGTGTAGTTTGAATCATATAGATATTTGAAACGTTAATGAAGTTTAGAAAATTCTGTTGCAATGAACAAATCAACCAAAAACACCGTGATGCATGATTTCGAGCTTGCGATGTTTTTGCATGAAATTCCTTATATACTTTTATATACTTTTCATCGGAAATTTATCAAACAATTACGCTGCTAAGAAGGAGTTCATCATTTATGTTAAATGCAAAACGAATAACAAGCAACCGCTACAAATCGGCGAAGGCAAGTGTGGACAAGTCAGGAATTATCAGTTATTGACTTTTCCAGTTTCTTACTGTTAGCTGTTTCGTTCTTCGCAAATTTATTTATGCTAACGAAAGGAATTTTCTTTATTATACATTCCATAACTGCATGTAGCATTCCATCATTTTAATTTTTTTTATTTATTTGTTACAAGCACAAGTGAAATGTAAATGGATTTTGCAAAAAGTACATTGCAAAATTTGCTAAAATAATTTATATTAAATAAATAAAATTGGATCAGGTATCAAATTTCATGAAAAAATTGCTTATGAAACTTAAAAAGTTCTCAGATTCTCACCATAATATTAACACAGAATTAGTAATATGTTTGGATGTTAGATTAGGAAAAAGTCTATCTTTTTAAGTGTGTAATACTATAATTTGACTGGATAACATAGTATAAAGTAAATATTTAAGACAAATCTTCAATTTTTATAAACATCTTAAACAATAGCAACTTTTTATTATTTCTTTAAAATAGGTATGAAAGAATTATTTTATATCAATTTATCCACTTACTTCATTATTATAGCTTATGAGTGTATTATTTTCTTAGATATCTTTCAAAATTGACAATGTCCACACGAAGTCAATGTACATTTTCTAATTTGAAAATTTTATAAAAATGAAAACAAAACAGAACAACAATTAAATGCACCTACAACTATAAAAATATTATCAGGTTCAATTTTATTGAAGAAAATCAAAAAAATATTTTTATATAGTGTTGAAAATAGTTTCATACTGAGAAAAAGACTTAAAAAACGTGTATTTAGTCTCTTGTGTACTACGCATTCTACTGTAATCACGGTCAGCCATTGAATTATTAAAATATATATATATAAATGTAATTTTTTTTTATAAATATTTTTTAAATTATATCTTGTAATAACATGAATAATATCATACCATATTTATAATACTTATTTGTACGTATACATAGATAGTTTAATTAGAAAAAACTATTAGGTTAATATATTACGATTTTATAATACATGAGTAGTTAGTTTTGTAAATTTAAACGCATTATTGTTGAACAATTAAAAGCAACATCGGTCTAACTAAAAGAGAATAATGTTTTTGTACAAAAAAACAAATAAATTTCAATTTTTAGTAGCACTCACTATTCCAAATTCGTTATTATCATTATTTAATTCATAACACTTATTTTTCAAATAGCACCACAATTTTCAAATTTCTATCCTTCACAGCACAATTTTTCATTCATTAAAGTTACAATTATTATTAATACTATTATTATTAACATAATTTAGATTAGAGGATGTAGCGCCTCAAAATTGCCTCATTTTAAATAATATATGTATCATTCTCTCATTTTGAGACGTTATTAAAATTTCTAATGTTAATATTTAATCGCATGGAGTTCATACTTAGTAATTCTCTTAGTTTCTATTTCAAATAATATAAGAAAGAATATATAGATAATTTTTCACATTTATGCACTGAACCAGCTTCAATTTAAAAAGTGAGTCATTGATATAGCTATAGTTCTTTATTTTATTTTTCTATTGCAAGAAATTACTAAATAGCTAAAGAGACAATACGTTTGTAATTATAGAATTTTATTAAAGAATTGTTTTTAAGGTATTATTAATCACTGGTTATTCAATATGCTATTTTATTCAAGTTCACTTTTTCCAATACATCTGTAAATGTAACTTTCTCTGAATATTTAAAATTATTTTTTCGAAAATGTAACAATATTCACACAAATGTATATATCCATCATAGAATCTACAATCAAAATACAGTAAGCCCGTGTAAAAAATTAATTTTTTTAAATAACTTTAATAAAATGGTACCTAGTATATCAAATAATGTATACTTGATGCATATTAAAAATTTCAATTCTTATGGTTTTCTTTCATTTATGAATTTCGTTTATAAATATTTTGAAATATCATTGATTAGTAAGAAAGATCAGTTACTCACTTTTGCACTTCTGTAACATACATTTCACTGAACTAATGAATCGAAATAACTTTAAATCTATCTAACTTAACCGCAATAGCTTAAGCATTTCTTAAGAGTTTGTGAGGATGTGGGAGTCTATAATGTTTTATTTGCCGTTTAGTAAAAGTGTAAATAGAAATGTTTTTCAGGATTATAATTACAAAAAAAATATTTGTTTGTTTGTAAATGAAACACTATATAATTTGTAAATAATATACTTGTAATAAAAATGTATTTATGAACAACCAAATATATTAATTGCAATCATACAGTTTTAAGAAAACTGTGTGTAAAAAGTTATAAACTCAGAAAATTGCTAAAATGGTTTATTATAAAGCCAATTAAACATAGTACTTTCAATAAGACATCTATTCGAATCATATTAAAGTATTCGTTTTACGACTCCGACATCCTTCCAGCTAGCAGTTGGAAAATTCCGTATACAATACAAGTAGAACAGTAAAGTAAAATAAAGTAATTAAAAAAAAGAACCATAGAAAAGAACAAAATCCACACGTACTTTTTCAAATATGAAAAAAAAAAAAGAAAGTTCAGTAAAGAAATGAAAAGAAAAGAAAAGAAAAAAAAAGAGTGCCTTTGACCGATATTGGTGGGGTTGCTTGTTGCAGCGAGGCGCCGGAGCGACGAAGAGGCCGCCGGGGGCGCGGGCGCCGGCAGCGAGGCGCACATCACGCCCGGCTCGGACGAGGACGACGACAACCAGCACGAGCAGCACATCATAAGCGACGAGAAGATGCCGCCCTCACAGCACGGCCAGGAGAATCCGATACACGCCAGCACCGAGTACGTCAACGGCCGCAACGACATCAACAACAAGGACATCAAGAAGGACATCGACAAGAAGACCGACACGCCCGTCTAATTCGCGCGACCCACAATGTCAGCGGACTAACCATTGATTTCAAAGACCGCGCGCGCCGACAGCTCCGTAGTGGCTCATGAATCGTTGATCGCAGAAGCGCCAAACTCGTCTGTCCATTTCTTCTTCTTCTTCTTTTTTTTTTCCAGAGTGTTGTTCGTACAACTGCCGACTGCTGCTTCACTTTGAGGCTTATGCCAACTTTCCAAACCGAATGTACGAGGCAGCTTTGATCGGCGGTGCAAAACAACACTTCGCCCGAGTTACTTTTGAAATCGACGATTCATCCATTATATATATATATATATATATATGCATAGATATATAGTATATATATATAGATAGTATATATGTAACATGGGTATGTCGACGACGCGTGTGTATTGTAAGCTGCGTGTATCGTGGGAGAAGCCGAGCCGAACCGATCTCCTTTATTCGCCCGAGTCGACTAGCCATTTTTGTTTCTTGCGCGAATATACAGACGACACGAACGAACGAATTTTTATTTCCTCGGGCGAGCGGCGCCGTCCTCTTTCTCTGCGTATATTATACAAATAATGAAAGCTCGGCGTTGTCGTCGTTGTCGACAACAAGCGTGCGCGAATCGCCTCTGAGAGGCTCTTTTTTACTCTCCTACTCTCTTTATCTCAATCTCTATCCCTATCTCTCTATGTGTGTATGTAACTAATCGTATTGTTTTCCCTTCTATATTTTTTTATAGCATTTTTTCTACGTGTTTTTAGTGGATTTTTCCATTCGGATTAGCAGGTGATTCGCGCACCGTTGAAACTTTAAGAGACGCTTTTTTACATTTCTTGCAAAACGAAGTAACGTCAGTCGGCGCATTTTTTTTTTTTATTTTAAGGTTTATTTTGTATTGCTTTTTCATTACTCGTTTTTATTTTTGTGTAGCTAGTAAATGATTTTATTAATTCTTTGTAATCGACAAGTTGGAGAATGAATCTCTTAGCCGTTAAGTGTAAAAAAAAATAGAAAGGAACACCGTGGCGTTACTTCACTTTTTTCCATATGTGAGTTTGTACATAGCTTAATGAAAAAAAAAAGATAAAAGACATAGCTTAAATGATTAAAAAAATAGCTCAATCCTGTAAGACAAATCTTCACTTAGCGAAAATCATTCCAGCGCGTGAATAAGGGGCTTAACTATCGCGCGACTACATCATCTGATTAACAAAAAATTTAATAACAAGCAAATCTCAGTAGCGTTAAAAAGAAATTTTTAGGTTTCAAATTTTGTAATGAAATATACGTATTTTAAGTTCAAAACGCGGGACGATCTGTTGAAAGGCGAGATAAAAATTTTGAGGAGATGTTCTCAAAACATTCCGCAATGATTAAAAATAATAAGTAAAACAACGAGAACTATAATCTCGCCTTTTTGTGTATTAGCACTTACCACACGGTCAGTATTATTTGACATGATCTGACCTTAAAAATATATGGAAGCTACAACTTCCATGCGTTAATTTCATCTTTGGGATTAACAAAGTTCACCCATTGAGTTTTTGCGCATATTCACCTATATAAAAATTAGTATTTACGTTAACCACAACTGCATCCGTCCAATTTTAAAATAACGGATAAATTTTTATGTCTTATATTTTAATGCTTTTTTAAACTATATGACAGTTTAAATCTTATGATTTTTTATTTATTCCCTGATTTATTACCTTGTTTGCTTAGTATTTACTTATTTTTGTACATCTTTATGTTTTATTGATCTAAATCACTCGAAAAATTATGAACAATTTAGAATAACAATAAAAAATCAGGAGAGAATCTCGAATGCTATTCTTATCTAACTGATAAATTAAATAAATGTTATCTTTCGCTATGCATCTCCTTTGCCTATTCATTTCTTTCGTTGAATTAAAGCTGAAAGTTTACAAAATTATCACGATAAATAGCGCCACTTTACGTTTTAAGTAAGATTAAAGTATTTTGCTGTAGGCGGATGCAGTTTAAGAGAGAGCATTTAAAATTAAGTTTTATTTTTATTCTAGTTTATGTAAAAAAAAAATCACGCGTGAAGCACTGATGAGAAATCACGTTTATTTTTTTGTAATGTAGCACTGTAGTTAGCAATATCAGAGTGTCACGGTCACCGAAATTTCTTATTCAATCAACGATGAGGTTATTTATTGGGTTTATTATGAAAAAATATATGTTCTTTAACATAGAATTAACAAAAATATAAAATTATATTATTTTTTAATCATGTAATACCTAGAAAAAGGTAAAAAAAATTATTTCACCTAAAGTATTCGCAATCGTCTTATTTCAATTATAATAAAACACCCATGAGTGCAATTTTCACCTGCTAACTTTTTTCATATTTTGCACTCATCGCGATTTACGAATAGTTTATTTATTGAAGCCTTCGCGAGCTTCGTCTACTTCTTATTATTGCCTTCGACAATAAGGGTTGTTTGTACTTTTGTACAGGTAATTTTTTACTTATCATTACCTCGTCAATATAAAAAAAAACAAAAAAGAGAAAAACGAACTCGCATCGTCCAGTGACTTTCCTCGGCGCATTATATTTTCTTTTTTATACAATAACAAAGCAACTGCCCTGTACTGAGATTTTAGAGTCCCATAATTTTATACTTTTCCTTTCTATTTCTTACTTATACCTTTGTAATCGTTTATTAAAAAAAAGCAGAATGTTTATAAAATTGCAAACTATTAATAATAAAAAGATTTAAGCCAATAAAAACAATCATTAGACTTTCGTAAAAATTTACGCTTACTGTCTTTTCGGAATCCTTTTCTTATGTACACGACCACTAATTTAAACGCGTATACAATTAAAAATAGAAAACGTTTTAATGTTTAAAATACAAGTAATGAGATGTCTGCTCCAGAGACTCAAGTATATCGAAAACGTGCTAGAAAATCAAACTGAAGAGATCAAGTAATTTTACAATTTAAAAATATGCAAGATATGCAAAAGATTCCTTATATGCTTTTTTCGAGCCAAGGAGGAGAAAAGAAATTAACGTTTGCCTAAAATCAACTTTTGCATACTATCTCGCAAAAGTCCAAGATGGAAAAGATTGAAAGGTAGACGCGGAAAAATCAAAGAGCCTGAATGAAAAAGGAAAAGAAAAAGGTGAACTTTAAGAGAAAAAATTTTTAGCGAAGCATTTACAAATTCGTCGGCGGCCTGCCTCGACTTATCCGCGCGCATTGTATATATACTAAAGAGACGAGAAAAAAGGGATATATAAATATACATATTATAAATATTACTGTAACGAGATTGAATTATATACTAACGATGAATTATGTTGAAGAAGCGTCGAGGCATTTGGCTTGCAACTGAACAAAAAGGCGATGTGACGTTCTGTGTGAACTTGCACTCCAATTGCCAATGACCCGTCGTTATTATTCATATTCGAGAGAAAACGAAGTGTTATAAATGGCAGAGTAACGTTTTAATTGATGTTTAAGAATACAGAGTCGTTGCATGACACTGAAAAATCGTTCTAACTTTGTTCACTAAACAAGAGGACCGTCGAGATACTTGAAAATTTATTGATATAAGGTTGTATGATGTTAGAAACTCTTTAGTATATGTTGTATTTTAGTACTTTGAAACTGTATAAAATTTTTTACAATAATTTACTTTGCAAGGGGACGATTTTTCAGAGTCACTCGGCGGATTTGTCCTATTAATCACTCTACTAAGGTAAGATTTAAATACAGAAAGGAGAAGCGCGTAATAGCATAAAAATTCAAAGTTATATAGACATACACAATGCATAATATGTCAATGTGTACGCACCGTAAACAGCAGACGCTGCGATACATTTTTCGACTCGATGTCATTTTATCCATAAACTACCCTTAACTAATAGAAAATTAACAAAAAAAAAAGAAGTGAAGAAAATGAGGAGAAAAGACGATAAATGGAAGAACTGATACGAAAATTTTTTTATATCGCATAACCGTAGAATACGATACAAGATTTTTTAAATGTTTTTAATGTCCGATAACTACTATGCTGTAGCCGTTTACACACTTTACACCATGAGAGCAAACAACAATTTGCATTTTACGAGGCATATCGACGTGCATACACAGACACATGCGAACAAAAAAAAGTACATAGAGAACGAATGCGTTGAAACTGAGGTCACTGCCATAAAAAAATATAAAAAGAACTGCACTGTGCCGTAAAACACAGGACTGATAACATTTCAGCCATTCGTAACGCATCTTCGGTTTTGGCCCCCTGTACCCAACACTACCAATTTCCCTTCCATCCTTTTCAACACCTGCCACTTTTTCCATTTTCCGTCATCGTATTTCACGTTTCACCTGCGCCGAATCGTAATTTTTATTCCACCTTTGACAAGGGTATGCTTTTCGATGAAATACACGTACGCGCGAGTATAAAAAAATATGAAAATATGATTCGATGAGATGCGAGCGATGTCGCAGGGACACTGCAAGGATAAGAGCAACAAAAAAAAGGAGCGTTCGTAGTTATCGATGCAAAAATATTATTATAAGTCCGAGAAGTTTGCGTAGAAGCGAATCTCGAACAAAGGGGAAAATTACACGAATTTACGTGAGAATTTTTAAGCAGCTATAACGCTAATTTTAGGCATCGCGAGGAAACTAACGCGTTTTCAATGTACAAATGTTCTTCGTGGTACATTATTATGATATTACGATACATTATAATACTTATGTTCTAAGATTTAATTTTACTGTACTTGTAATCGTAAAGAAAAAAAATGCTAACTTACTTAACTTTCTTAATGGTCATGCTATGATTTCACAATATATTTGCATTATTTAAATACAACTACGAGATTCTTGATTTCTCGCGTTCCATTCAGTATATCGTTTAAAGGAATAACACATGGAAACGAAGTTTGTGAAACTCATTGGAAAAATACAACTATATGATAATATAGGCATGATCGTTGGCCATACAATGGAGTAAACATATATATATAAATATATTTATGTTAATGTAAGGTTTAGGTATTACAACGACAAAAATGAGAACAGTTATTATCATTACCTAAAGTTGGCGTTCTCTGAAAGAAAAGTTTTCAATACAAAATTTTGACTGCCTTTTTGACATGTTTTTAAAGTACATTTTTAAACCGTAAATGATCGTTCATTACTCGAATCTCGCAAACTTTTTATACAATTTCATGTATTATTTTATAAACTATAAACATTGTTACTTAGTTTTAAAGCACATGTGTTTTATAAATAACAAACTTTAATTTCCGAAGCACTATTCAGTATAGAAAGTATGTAATTTCAGAGATCGCTGCTTTTCATTAAGGATAAATACGAGAAAAATCTAAATCTAAATGTTACGGGACTGCGGTGAGAAAGTGAAGCGACTATATAAGACGATTAGGGAAAGGAGAGCGAAAGATAAAAAAAATTTTGTATCTGTACTTGTAGATACAATTGCGATAAGGAGTAAATCGGTTAATGATAAAAATGATTAAGGATTAAAATGAAATTAATATATAGAAAAGCTGTATGTAATATTAATTATAAGTTCATTCATCGCTATGATATTATACTTAGGAACCATATGATTTTTGAAATAAAACATTTGTTTTAAATACATTTTGGGTTAGCTTATACTTTCTTATACCCACGATATAACTATGCAAACTAAATTTTGTGTTACTTTTAAGTTTTGTTTTTCATTTAATAATGAATAACTACACACTCTTATTTTATTATAAATAACTGCGATAATCTATATAGAACTTATACTAAAAAAAATTTAAAAAGCGTTTGATAACATTATATCAGCATAAGTTAAATTTATATTAAATAAATCATAATTAAAGGAATATTAAAAAGGATTGAACCATACGGTTTATGCAGTCAGTACAATTAAAAAACTTCATAATAAGACGATGCCGTTTTGAGTAAATACAATAATTACGAACTCAGTAAGGATTATTAATTTATGCTTGAATGATTTAATCAGTTGAATTCCCCTTTAAATCTATTAAATGCATCTGTTAAATCAGCCCTTTACAGAAATTCAGCAGTATGATTTCCAAACTTTTAATCGCTTTTAAAACTATTCAATTAAATCCAATTTTAGAAGTAGGGGTAACATAATTTGATCAACTTTTGAAACTATGATTAAGTATACTTATTTAGTGAAAAATTCTAAAAATTTTATTTTAAAAGTTTTAGTAGTTTTGATGTATTATTTATAAATTATTAATTAGTTAACTTAAGCTTTGTTGTTTAAATTCGTTATTAAGTTAATGACTTTCATTTACGAAATCTATATTCCAGTGTATTATGGGGATGATTATGGCATTAGTAAAGTTAAAAATAGGATACTTTAGTAAAAAAACAAGAAACATGTTTGAACTTCAATATCAATAGGACTTATAATTTTTAATATTTTCTTTAACCATTTAGTAATTTTTTCTATGTACAGCAAAAGTACATGTAAAATGTG
>UELU01138137.1:19857-41934 GCA_900490025.1 Megastigmus dorsalis | reverse complement strand
GTATGATTTCCAAACTTTTAATCGCTTTTAAAACTATTCAATTAAATCCAATTTTAGAAGTAGGGGTAACATAATTTGATCAACTTTTGAAACTATGATTAAGTATACTTATTTAGTGAAAAATTCTAAAAATTTTATTTTAAAAGTTTTAGTAGTTTTGATGTATTATTTATAAATTATTAATTAGTTAACTTAAGCTTTGTTGTTTAAATTCGTTATTAAGTTAATGACTTTCATTTACTAAATCTATATTCCAGTGTATTATGGGGATGATTATGGCATTAGTAAAGTTACTGGTTGTTCTAAATATCCAGTAATATTTATTTCTACACCAACCGAATTAAGTCTTTCTTCATATTTATATTTCCTATTCAAGTTTATGTCACAATCTTAAAAAATAGGATACTTTAGTAAAAAAACAAGAAACATGTTTGAACTTCAATATCAATAGGACTTATAATTTTTAATATTTTCTTTAACCATTTAGTAATTTTTTCTATGTACAGCAAAAGTACATGTAAAATGTGTGGATACTGAATTATGTATTTGCTGCTAATGCCATCAAACCTTAATTTTACTTTATTTGTTGATTAAATTTATTATACATTTAGGTTATCATTTAATATTTATGTAGAATTATTATATTACAGAGCAAGAAAATTTTTATGTGACCGATTTATTTGAGGTCAGGTGCTGAAATAAAGTTCACACTTATTAAATATATCATTCATTTTTTTCAAAATTTGTTGCAGAAAAATTGTCTAAATGAAGAACTAATTGTCCTTATTAGAAATAAGGTGCATTTAAAGAACATTCAACTTATAAAGTGGCGTTTACAATTTCTCACTATAGATCTTATCTGCTGATAGATGAACTCATTAAGTAGTTTGATAAGGAAAAGAAAATGAGATTCTATTTCTCAAAAGTTCCCGGCATTTAATTTAAATAAACTCCTTTTTAAAACCTAAAATCTAAACTTAAATGATCATATAATTATTTTAAAAAATCATTAAACAGGATATTTATTTTAAATTTTCGCATGTGGACTCTTATTTCATTTTATTGATTATACTTTATCTTTCACAGAATTCATAATAATTTTTTGCAATGTTAAAGACATAAAAATTTTATTTTTTGTTAAATATTTAAAAAAAGGCTCCAAATACATATTTTAATTTAATTTTATTCATTTCAGGTGGCTCGGCCAAACGAAACATCGCCGAATCGTAAGTACATTTCAAACTTTCTTCCCTCTATCTTGGTTCAGAATACTATATATTATACGAATCTCTCTCGTAACTAATATTTTGTAGATGTTTTTTCTGTATTACTTGCTTGTTAAATATTTAGTAGTTACTTGGATTAGTACATTAACAACTGTCATTAGATTTGTCGTTTTCTTTGTATTTTATTATATCTGAACCATTTTTTTCCTAAGAGTTTATTTTCTCGAAAACATTGTACAAAACGAGAAACAGAGGCAGAGGTGAACAATGAGAGAACGTAGTTATGATCTGTTCGCATGACTCGCACATTTTACAGAGACTTAGCGGAACCAGCGGAGAGCGTTAATCTACTTCGCTTCGTCAAACCGAAAAACGACGATGCCACTCCTAGAAGGCACGAAACACCCCTTCTACTTTAATTTGCCTTCTTCTTCGAGCCTATTTATGTAGTTTGTTAAAATTCGATGGCCTTGTAAAGTATACCAAAACAGAATTTACATTCGCTGCATTTTTTCAGCAAGAGCTGGTGACGTGTGCTGTTCCCAGTTTTTTTGTTTTTTTATTTTCGTTGCTTGTAGCGAATTTCTTTCGAGATGAAGAAAGTCTAATTTGCGATGCTTTCTTGCTTCTGGCTTACATATATGTATTTATTTATGAATGATATAAGGTAGAGGACCAGTAATTGGACATATACTCTGAAAGTCCGTATCCCTTCAGTCACATCTCTTACTCTTAATGTCGACTCTTAAGATGTCCAAATATTGGACCGTTTACCTTAACGCTTATAGAGAAATGTTTATAACTGCTTGACTGGTTTTGGTTGTATGGCTTGCATTAAACCCAAATATCATATACATGCAATTATCATATTATTAACTATAATGTTATGTAGAAAAAAGTTGAATGTCCAAAAATGTTATGTCAAAGTATCTTTATAATACAAGGTACAGTAGATAAAATTATTTGAATTTAATAGAGTAGATTAAAAAATAATTATATTTATTTAGAAATTATTATTTATAATAATTAACAATGCACTATTATTATATTATGCAATATTATATTTAAATGAATTAAATTTATAAGAATAATTTTTACTTGACTGGGAAAATCAGAATCTTACTTTTCATTGTATTTTGCAAAAGTTATTGAGCATTAAAATATTCTAAATTCATTCATTTTCAATGAAATTAACATACATAATTAAAAATAATTCATTTGCTTAAAGCAGGTGATTAAAGTACACTTAAAACTATTTTACTTCATATGACATAAATAAATCAATATTTATTGACATAATCATCACGTTAACGACTGTGTAAATTACGATACACAGTTAATCCTAATTATTTATTGATAATTAAAATTGAAGGTTCAAAGGTCAGTGGTTTTAATAATATTTATATCACATCACAGATACCATTACTGTATTCATAATAAAATGCAATTACATGCAATTGAGAACTAATAAAACGCGCAATAAATTTTAAAACCACACCATTAACAAATATTGAAAAACAAAAAGAACACTGCTTTATGACTATCTATCACTTATATAAGTAATATCACAGAAAATTACTTTGATATTTTGCACTTAGCAGTTAATACCCAATACCGCACTTTTAGTTTCGAACAAATTATGTTTACAGCATTTAAAAACGTGTAATTAGTTCATAGAAAAGAATATGAATATTAATTTATAGATTAGGGTACAAGTTATTTTTCACTATTTAACTATTTAATTATTAATTATGTATTACATACAATTTTATATGTAGTTTCTAAAATATTAGAACAGCAGAAATAGTAAGTAATGTTTCGGTTACTTCAAAGGATTATCATTTTTGAGCAACTAGTATTCAGATTTTTAAATGACTAATTATAGAGAAAACTGAAATTAAAAACGAGTTATGGATATAACGATATAAACTAAGCTTCAAAGTAATTTATTGCTTCAATAATAATTTAGAAGTAATTTTCTGCCGTTTGATGTCGATAGTCGTGTAACGAACTCTTTGATCTGAAGTAAATGCGTCATCCTCGCACAGTTAATTACAAAAATATGGAAATATTTTTTTTGTTAAGTATGCAATTCGCAGAACTTATGTCACTTTTATAAATTACAAAAGTTGGATTCGTTGACTTGTAAAAATTTATCATTCGCGGTCTTCCATATACTTCTTATTAAGTAAGTATAAGTTTATTCAGGATATCTATATAAAAGTTCTAAAAAGTGTTGAAGAATTATTTTGTGAAATGATGCATTTTCAATTCTTCATTGTATCCAGTAATATGCAATTTAAATTATTTTGTTTTATATTAAAAGTAAACACTTTAGATACCAAATTTAATAGTAGAAACAAAATTATTTGGTGATACACAAAATAAGGTTGACTAATGAAATGCAGAACCTAATTTGATGTAGTAATAAATGAGAAATAAACAAAGAATGTAATTTTATGCACAATAGTTATATATTAGAATTTTGAGCAATTTTATTTGTTAATGCTTGAAAAACTGTCATAATACGTACCCACACGATAATTAACTAATTCGAGCACATTTAACGCAAATGATTCACAAACTATTTTCCAAATCCAACCAATTTTTGGTCATTGCAATAACTAATAAAATATTCACCGAATCGTAAACTATTCCGTGATAAAATAATATACAATAATATCACAATAAGTTAACAGTCATAAGTAGATAGAATCACATTCGCCGAATAATTTGCGCATAAGTTATTAAATTCAAATAATTTTTTCATAGCTTAATCATCATAAATTGCAATGTCATGCTAGTTTAAAATAACAAGAAAATTTAAATTTTTCAAATCAGAAGCGACACGGAAAGCACGGGCCGTTACTCGAGATCCGAGGTAGACACTGGAAAATCTCGCAGACCCAAGATCAGCTTGTCCCAACTTTTCAAGCGAAACAAGGATAAGGTGTCCGGTGCTGATACCGACACGGTGCGAACTGTTGTGACAATGGACGATGAGAAGGTAAGAAAAGTAGCTCGATATTTGAGAGAATATAACTTCTAAGATATTAGTTTGGAATCGAGTCGTCGGTATATATTTTCGGGTCATGTGACCTATAGCGCAGAAATCTTTTTATCGCTTATCGAGACATTAAAAAAAATGGTTTTAGAAATATTTTTCATTCCGATCTTATAAAATACGTAAGCTTTAACAATAAAATATTGTTTGTGTTTTGCCATTTATTGTATGATTATTATACTTATTAGAAGAATAGTAAATTCTTGAGCTTACTATTTTTAAAGCGATGTTCATGCAATAATCTAAGTATTAAAGAAATCGACGTAAGTTGTTTTCCAATTAACTGCGCATTATCGTTTATAATTACATATTTGACATTATTGAACGCATTTTTGTCGAAACGAAATTTACATCTTAATTTAATTTGAGGATAATTTTTCTCCATCGATTCGTAGCATTGCGCGGAATATTGTGCTTCCTCCGTGATGTCAATTTCTTATGAATAATAATTCTGTAGTATAATATGATTGATACGGATCGATCACCGATCTCTCTTACCGAGGTATTTCATGAAGCAAGGAAATTCCGCAACAACATATCCAGATTAATTGATTTTATAGCATCGTTTACGTTCTCCCGCAATCCATTAATCATAAATGCGGCGTTATTAAAGACAATTAGCATAAATTAGTGTGTCCTTGTCGCGCAATACGCTACAGACTTTGGTATAAAATTATTCTACCGTTTATTTTTTACTAGAATATCGTAGCGGTTTTCTCGGAACTTTTCATTAACGCAGCTAAATTTGCGCTTTGTGAGGGTGAAAAAAAACATGTATATCAGCGGAGAAAAACTGATCTTAAACATGTTTTCACCTACTTCTGCATAAATTATACGTGTTCAGATTCATTTCGATATTCTTTTGATATTTAATATCGAAGATTCAAATCATTGATTCCTCTCGAAACTATGCTTGATCACTTTTGCTATAAAAATCGTTTTCAGATCTACGAAAATGATATACTATCATTTCAGTAGTTAAAACGAATTTTATTCCTTAACGTTTGGTACAATTAAAATAGTTTGCTTTAGTTTAATGGCCGCGACACCCGTGTTACATAATAGTATTTTAATTACAGTAATATCCCTCGTTTACAAAAGTTATTATGAACTTGAAATTAGTATTGAACGATGCGAGGATATCTGGAACGAAAGTCTCCACTTATGAGTTTCAATAAACATTAAATTTCTAGAAATTCTAACCTATATAGAATTGAAACGATTACACCTCACTTTTTTGATTTTGAATGACGTATTTCTTTAGTACCAACGCAGTCCGCAACAATATTATCAATCAGCACTTAATTGCTCTTCTATAGATGTATGCAAAAGAGACCGTGCCCGTAAAATTTATCAAGGAAAATGCAATGGAACAAATTCCGAAGCAGCTCTGTTTCTCTACCAATAATCACACGAATTTATAGCGACACCATACTTTTTAGATTTATTCATTAGCGAGTGTCAAAGACCAATACCATGTTAACTAACGACACCGATTAAATTAATTTATATCCGTCTGGCTTATGTGCGTAGATCCCACCAAGCGACGTAACGACGGAAACGCAAAAGACGGGACACGAGGGTGGCATAGTCTACGCGGAACTGGACCTGGCGCACCACCAGCAGCAGCAACAGCCGGCCCCGCGCCGAGTCAACGAGGACAAGACCGAGTACGCCGAGATACTCTACACGAAACCTGACGGCCAACCGGCCAACGAACAGCCAACTACGCCTGAAAAGTAAAACCCTCTACTTGGCCTTGGCTACCTATGCTCAACGAAGCATCGATTGACGCGCGCGCTGCTCGGATCTATACCCTTTCGCGACCTGTTCGTGAATTTCTTTTAGTTGCTTCGGTAATTCCAGAGCCTCGAGGGTTGTCGACGGTCTAGCTGCGCGCGCGAGCGTCTGCTTCCTCTCTTTTCACCGTGTGAAATGCCGTCCGAACTCACGCGTGCCGATGTGCGCCAGCACGCGAAAGATTCCTTTTCTTTTAGTTCAATGTGATTCGAGTTTTATGTTCTTTTATTTTTTTTTTTTTTTTGAATTTTTATGTTCGCCTTTGTTTTAAATTGGCCCAATCATAAATTTTTTTTTTCGCGAAGCATGGAATGCATCTATTTTATGCGTCTCGTGAACAATGGGCTACTTTAAAATGATATTATTTTTATCGCATTAATTTAGAATGAAAAAAGATATTAGATACATGCGAAGAGATATTATGCCAAAATCTAAAACGAATCTATAGATATTTTGAAATATTTTTATTTTTTTTAAATATTTTTTTGGATTAATTTAGTTACTTTATAAAGTAATAAATACGGAAGGATTTCTTAATGGAGTAAAAATCTACAGGTCTCTTACGCATGATTTATTATTTTTTTTAGAAATACTAAGAATTTTTTTATCGTAAAGAATAATACGGTTTTTATAAGATAGCTACTGTATTATGTTCAAACACAATTATTGAATTTTGCTAAAACAAGTTTTTCAGACAAATATTTATAGATAATAATAAGATTAAAAACTCACTATTTTAAGAGTACAAATTATAAGAGAAACATATATACACGAACGATTTGTGCTACTTACAAAAAAAAAGTTAATGCATCAAATTAAACTTAAAACTGGAGAAAAGTAAATGAATAATTTATTTCATATAAAGGACTCGAAGATTTACTTCATTTGAGTGAAAACTAATACCTATTACGAAAATACCAGATTTATATATATTACTTTGCTTCGATTCTTTTTATTAAAATTATACTTGGACTACCAAAGAGTCTTTCGACTCTAATAGAGTCAAAATATGAACTGCTAAGGAGATTTACATATTTTGGCAAAAAGAAGTAACTTTATATAGAATTAGTACACATATTTAACAATTGTAAACATTGTCGATAGTCCAGTTTTAAGTAAAATGTGATTGATTTAAGATTCTTTGATGTAAAGGTAGTCAATTAGTGATCTACATATTGTTAGAATCGTATCAAATAAAATTCAAGTAAGCTATTTATTAACGTATGTGTTCTTCAAAAAAAAAATCATACTCTTTTTCCGTTAGAACAATAATTTCGTAAAAAAAAGACTTTGAATTTATTAGAACTTGTAACATTAGCTGTTTACTTGAATTTCAATAATTTTTTTTGCTTTCTCGATCAGCAATAAACCGCATTCTTATTTTTTTTAATGCTCCTTAAACGATCTGTAATCGATGTAATGCTACAAGTACTCACGCAGACAATTGAGAGTGTCGATGGCGGACAAGTTTTTTGTCTCGCCATCGACGCTTCGATAAGTAAAAATATGCGAGTGGGTCACGGTGCCTATTTTCTGCTCGATCGAGCGTCAATAATGACGATAATATGTGCTTTGACTGGCCACATTCGCCGGACAAACAAATAATTGAACCTCACCGAAGTCTGCGGTGCAGACAATTATTATAACCACTTGCAGAGTCACATGCGCACAAAGTCATGTATGTACGGTTAATGTACTTAAAAGGTTGTTAATAAGTATTTTTGTAATTGCTTCTTTTTTTTCCTAGCCTTAGCGCTTTCAAAGCGACGCCTTTTTTCAAAGTTTGTTTAGATTTTTCTTTGATTTATTTTTATGTTTTTAGTTTTTATTAGTTAAAAAAGTTTATTTTTTTTTCTAATGTCATATACTTGTATTGACAATAATCATCACCTTTTATGGAAGAAAACGTCTTTTTTATTGCAGAAATAAATTGTACGTATGATTTTGCTAAGCAAAATTATTGGCTCGAATTCGTTTCCTGCGTAACTTTGATGTAAATCTGTATATTCATTAAATATGCATAATGTACAGAAACTAATGGTTGTGCATTTAAGAGAACCTTTCGAGTACAATTTATGTAACGTAACCGCAATTTATTTTTATTACCCAAAACCTTAGATATGAATTTTATTTAACCATTGTGAAAATCATTTACATTCTAATAAAATGTTAAAAGAAAATTATTTATACTTTAATTAAGCTATCTATATAACGATAATTTTAAAAATTTTTGTGAAAAATCGAGTGTTTGTGCTTTGTAAAAATCGTCGTTGTACTCTATCAGATCAACTTAGACTTAAGATATAAGATATTGTACGATTCTAAATACAGAGATTAAGATACAGAAGCTTTTGGTGTTTAAATGGCTCGAGCCGACCGATAGCTTATCACATCAGTGCACTGCTCTGCCTTTTGATATTGTATATCAATGCGTATGAGGCGCTGCGATTTCTTTCCGTGTCTACACCATAGCTTCTACCGCTATTATCATAAGATTTACACAAGTGTTCGAATCGATAGTATATATTGAATGAATATGCTCACTCAAGAATTTCCGACACAAAGCTCATTCTTTATATTAAATATAGCATACTTTAATAAAAAAAAAAGGATATTTTTTGTAACTTGTTGAATAATTGAATATGTAATTCATAAATAACTACTATATATGTCCAAATCATCTTTCTGTATACTTTAGGATGTATTCTTTTGTCATGTCTTTATTTTGGTAAATAAATCAGTCGATAAACAATGTCAATGTATTTCTCTACCACTTGTACCTTTTTATGCAATTAAAATTATATAATTCAGCATTTATTCATTATTGAACATCGCCATCGCCTTAAAGTCTAATTTTCCTTTTCAATTTCAAAATTAGCAAAAGCAATATCACCAAACTATGCTTTTTAATAATTTATAGTGATAATATTTTTATTCAGTGCCAAAAAATATATCAGTCATTTACACCAAAGTGTAAACTACTGTTATTCTGTCTCTTCAGCAGGTACATCTGCAGGTACATCTGCAGGTTCGTCTGCAGGTTCGTCTGCTCCTATTTCCTCGGTGTCGAGACCGCCTTCACTTTGTTCTCCCTCTACTAAGTCAGGATCCACTGGATTATCCTCAGAATCCTCTGGCTCCTCCTCAGTTTTGGTGTGCCGGAATGTCTTATAAACATCTTTCTTCATTTCAGTATTATACTTATCATACATTTCTTGCGTTTCGTTACAAATGAAGCTCTTTGTAATGTCGAATCTCTTCTTTTGACAACTCAATTTTGCTTTTTCAGGGCAAGCAGTGACACTTGTCTTTATTTTGAACAGTTTGAAGTAAGCCTCATTCATAGTTATGAATTTCTCAGGGGCTGGGCCCGGTTTACATACTTTCCCTATGCGAGTGCAACCCCTGCCACCCTTACCGACTTCTTTCACCAAGTTCATCAATTTGATATGACTCACTGTTTGCTCCAAGATATTCGAAATGGATTTCGTAGACTTGAATTCAGACTTGATGCCGTGTATTATGGCAGACTGCTTCTTCGTAGATTTCGCATTTTTGCATAACTTCTTCTCCTTCTGCTTTTTCGCTCGTTGGTCGTCGTTGAGCAATATCTCATCCGCGTTTTCGTATTCTTCACCGCGAGCCAAGCCCAGTTTCAGATTCCTACTGTAACACAAGTAGGAATCCTCATCGGGAACGCCTTCACTTCCAGTAACAAGAGTCGAATGCACCAACGTTGCTCCAGGCACGGAGTTAGCAGGTTTTTCCAGAAACTTCTTCCGATTGGCTTTTGGTTTGTTGTCGCTCGACTGGCAGGTTTCTACTTTGAAAGTAATCATCAACGGCGTCACCGAGAAATCCAATCTCTGATTCGTATTCAGCATCTTCGTTACGACATAAACCAGTGTGTTGATATTCTTGCACCTGATCGTGTAAATGGCACCGCGACTTCTGTAGAAAAGCGGCGGTCCGGTCCACGACGAATCCATCACGTAAAAGCCATCCGTGGTTTGCGCAATCATTACGATTTTCTTCTTGCACTGAACCAGTAAGTTAGGTGACTTTTTGAATGCTTCTTCTATAACATGCGCTAGAGTTGGCTGATCGCTAGTGCTGTAAAGAACGCCGCACCTATCCTTTTCGAATTCTATATTCCATTGGTAAGGCGACACTTTGTAGACCTCCGATAGACGAAATCTGTTGTAGCAGCGCGAGGAAGATTTCTTACTCTCCCTGTGGTAAGCATCGCCGCAAATCACGGCTGAATCTAGTACGGCGGGAGTCCATTCGGACGGATGACAGACATTTTGCATAGACAGCAAAGCAATAGCGATGGCTGCTTGGTTCTTTCCAGCACTGGGTCCGAATCTAGCGTCGAAAGCACTTATAGTACCCCATAACGAGTAGATTAGATTCGGCACCTCGATCAAGTAATTCTTCCACAGTGGTTTCTTCTCTTCGGTCACATCCGGCTCCTTGATCTTCTTGTTCTTGGAGCTCTTAGACCTATGTTTGCCTAAATGCCGATGACACCAGTGATAGTCAAGGTAAGACCAAACCGGATCCTCTTGAAACTGCTCGTACGGTGAGGAGTTCACTGACTCTACGTGTACTCTATGGATGAAAAATCCCGTAGTATCCTCGAACTGATTGCCACACATATTTTTTACCATTTGACAGATCGATGGGAATATGCAGAGGCAGCTCTTGCCACATGCAGCGACTCTTTTGCCTTTGGTATCGCACTGGTACGGATCCAAGTAGTAGTAGCACTTCGTAGCCTCGGAATACCAGACGGCGTAGCAGCAGTTCGAAAAGTGTATGATGCCGCTGGTGCACTTCTTGAAAAACATCGACAGATGCTTCTTTACGGCGGGGAAGAAATTTTCATATGTTGTATGCTTCTCATCCTGCAAACTTACAAGATCATAGGCACAATCGCGCAAATCAAACATACGATCCATGAGATTGACATCCTTCAAAATGTGCTCCGAATGGTATTTAGGCTCGTGCAATAATTTGTACAAGTTGTCACCGAGTTCGAGCATTTTATCGACCATTCCTGGTATGGGATTCTGGATAATGTCCCTCTTCATAATGGATGCAATTAGAGCAACGAAGTAGCAACGTTGGGCGACTGGTTCCGTTACCAAGTCTCTATCTGACAACACCACAGATCCAACCACAAAAAGAGGTGTTTGCGATAGCTCGATTGGTCGGTAAATCGCTTCAATATCGTAATCATTGATGTGTTTCCTGTGAATCTCGGCGACAGCGGTTGATGGCATCATGGACTCGTGGAGACCCTCGAGGTCACTGCAGTCTGGTCCCAATATCTTTGCGTACGATATCGTCACTATTCTAATCGAGAATTCGGTTTCCCCTGGTTCATTTATCTCCTGAAAATGTAAATACGATAATTTCATCAAAGTGGATTGAATAAAAATAATAAATAACTAATTTATAACAGTAAATAAATAATATGGCATGATAAATAATGAAGCATTACTTTAATTATAAGTTTCAAATAGTCCTCCATATCCTCCGAAGCGATAATCCGTATATTTTTCGACCACTTAACCAGCCACCAGGCATAAAATCTGTTTCCAATTTTCATAACGGCCACGTGTGAATCTCCGCAGACAATAATACCACCGGTATAAACTGGCGAATCGAAGATCTTGTTAAGCGACATAGCCAAATTCCAGCCCTCATTAGCGTATAGAGTCCCTGTGTGCAATGGTGCGAACACAATGCGGAAACTGTAATTGGCTATGTTGAACTCCGTCAGAAAGTTATCCGTCATGTGTACTACTGTCGTGTCTTCGGAAGCTAAGAGACTATCATATGTATATTCCTTACAGGCCTCGTAAAGACCTTGAATTGTCCGTTTGCTCCATATTGGAGGTTCGTAAATTTGAGACCAGGCCATTATGCACAAGTCCATTGGTTCTTCGAGAACCCCATTTTCGTAAAATTTCCTATCGAAAATATTGGCCCTCAATGGTTCCTCTAGTGTCTCGTCTTTAATCGCTGCCAAAATCGGTGTTGAAATTTCGTTCTCCAAAATTGTGACTTCTATAGCAGAAGCGTTGTATTCATGGATGGGTAAGAATCCAGGCAATGTGGTATCCAGTGGGGGAAATTTGGTATGGTCATTGTTAACCCAATCTGCCAATTCTATTAATGACGTATCGGATTCGAGTTCCTTAGGCTCTTCGGTTTCTTCGCTGCATACAGAGACTTCTTCACAAACCGGCTCATCTTTGCAACACTTCGCCGTCTTCTTTTTCTTGCACTTAGGCTTTTTCTTCTTTTCCAAATGAGCTATAGAAATCGTGTACAGTCTGTAGGGCTTGCGGAGCGGCTTACCGGAATTCTGGTTGATCCTTTCAACGAACGTCTCGAAATTGCATATTTCCATTATGCACGCAGAGCCTTCGTCTTGGGCACGGCCATTTTCATCACAAGGATATGGATCGAAAAGGTAATAAATTTCATTAGCAGTCCAAAAGGCGTACGAAATGTTACCGAAAACTAGGATCCCCGTTTTGTGTTTAAGGAAGAAGGTATCCAAGACTACCTGCAGCATGTCTGGTTTGTAAGTTTTGGGATTAGCGTATCGAACTTGTCTCAAGATAACGTTGCACTTGACGCCGAGAATATTGAAGTTTCGGAACCACCTTACCATAATGTATCGAAGTTTCCCTGTTCTCTGCATGATTTTATTACCTGCCAGGACAAATCGATCGAGTATACTGCCACGGAAATCATTGACGTTCAAGTTGACTTTCGCGAGGATACACAGAATGGCTGAGTAGTAACAGGATTTGTAGTGGCTATCTTCTTTTGTAATTCGATCGCGCAGAGCTGAGTTTGCAGATATTATGCCAATGTTTTCATCGTCTGTCGACATGAAGCCGCAAGGCTCTGGTGAGGTATCAATTTCATGTTTGCTGGGTACCGTGGAGGCTATTGATATTTTACACTCTGCATCTTCGCATCCACACGATACCTTCGGGTCCTTTAAATTTAATTTAATTTTAGTTAACTGGAGAGTAATAATATTTAACATTATATACTTAACATATTTATTTCTACTTAATAATACGTATTTATACTTAAAATGAAATGCTTAACACAGTTATTTTATAGAACACTAAAAAGAATTAATCTACTAACATGTTGTAGAAGTAAAGTACAAACTACAAAGAATTGATTTAAAAATATTGTATGCAAGTATAATCATGTTTAATTTTTTTATTACCAAATTACTTTTATTTATGGAGACATCGTGCATTAGATATTTACGTAAATTTATCTCAGTATTATATTTTAATCTTCTCAAACCTCAAGTAAATCTGTACTTCAGATATCACTCATAATGATAAAAAAAGAAAACTTTTAGATTGTATAATTTCGTAGTTGCATGTAAATTACAATTTTTTTGTTTTAATTGAGGAAAAGCACTCTTCAAGAATTGCTGTTATAAAACACAGTATGGGATACCAGATTTTTTAATAATTCATAGAGATAAATTAAAGATCAAGCTCAATTTATAAATGCTTATTTCAGTCACTGTGTCATTTATCATTTAGTCACTAGACTAAAAAATATTTAAATTGTTTTTTTTTTCTATCTATAATGCAGAGATTCTTTTTCAGAAAAATGTATGTATTTAATTTTTAGCATGCTCATTATGTAAAATGTGCATTATTGTTTAAAAAATCGATTACGAAGATTGATTACACTATTTAAAAATTCAAATATTGACTCGAGTTTAAAGGTTAAAGACTAACTATCAAATAACACTCATAATGAAAAGACAATTTTGTCTAAAGAATTTTCATTTTTTTAGTTCTAGAGGCAAAATTGAAATGTATATTTGTCTCTTACGAAGCATGTAATATAATTCAGTTCCGAATTTCTAATACTTACGTTATTGTAAATAAAAAAAAATTAAATATATCGTTGTAATAACTTACACATTTTTCTTTGAAATCAGGAAATATCATTTCAAATAAAAGATTTTCAGTACTGCAAACAAGTTTGTTCATTACGTCATCATTTTTTTCTTTCGAAGACAAAGAACATTTTTTCGGTCGTTTATCTGGACATTCAGGTATTTTTATCTTAGGTTTTGGAGTCTTTATACAAGGTCCAAGTGGGATAATTGTTGGCAAAATAATATTTGTTGATATTTCGGATGGGCTTTTCGGAACCAATTTTATTTCGTTTTCTAATTTTTTATTTCGACATTCTTCTTCTTCTTCTTCTTCTAGGTTTTTATCTTGTATGAACTGTTCATTAATTGCTCTAATTGGTGTTAATCCACTTGGTAAACTTATAGAATATAGATATTTTTTCATGGGTAACGTTATAAGTTTGGATTTTTCATTTATATTATAGAGGCTAATAGTCGCATCCTGTTCTGCTGCTTGTGTTACATCGGTTCTTTCTTTAATTGCTAGTTTTGAATCAATTGAAAATCTCGATATCAAGGAATGTATTGATTTGGAAGCTAATTTTATATCCAAAAGATTGCATAAATTTTTCTTTGGTGGTGTAACAAAAGGCGGAGGATGCTTATACTTGAGCTTTTCATAAAATATTTCCAACATTTCTTCGTATTCTTCTCCGCCATTAGTATGTTCAACTTTGACAACACCAGTTACAAGGGCGAGATTTAATCTCTTTGGAGTATCAGATAGTTCGGGTTCTTCGACTGGTACGAATAGATCCGTTAATGGCTCTTCTTCATCTTCAGCTTCTTTAGACCCGTAACTTTCAAAGCTTTCTCCATACAGTACAGACCCTTCAATCTCTTCCAGGCTTTTCTCTTCGATTTGTACATTTTCATCGTTCATTTCAAAAGCAGCTATTTTAAGTTCTTTTTCAGCATTTATCTCATTAATATCTTCATTAGTTACAGGTAAAAATTTAGTTTTATATATTTCAAAAGATTCGACTTCAAGATCCTCAGTAGTCGGGTTTTCATCATTGTCTCCATTATGCTGTTGCAATTTAACTTTAACGAAGTGAAGTGTAAAGTGATGATTATTAAATTCCAATAAACCATAGAAAAAATTTACTAATTCAAGTATGCTGTCCACAACAAAAAGAGCTGCAGGTTCTTTAATATTTTTCCAGCCTTCGTTATCGCAACCATATGGATTTAAAATAAAATATTTCTCATCGTTTTTCCAGACCCCATACAATAATCTGTTGTTTTCTAAAATCAATTCGTCAAATTGTGCAAAATATTGTTCTAAAGCTTCTCCTAAATTAGCTAATGGATTTGTTTCTCCTTCAGCGATGTTCATTTGCCATGCTAAATTAATTTCATTATCACCAATTTTAATTTTCTTTGGCATCATTGACAAATCGAGAGATTCTAATCCTTTAACAATACTCTTAGCTTTTGCTGGAAAGCCATCAAATTCTGAACCATTTTCTCCTTCCATATTTTCCTCGTCATCTTTTTCCTCTCCACCTTCATAATCCATTGTTTCATTGTCATCTTCCGGTGAACCTCGATGTATCCAAGAAACCAATCGTTCATATGCAACATTGCTATCAGTAATAATATTGTCTACTTCAATACTAGTCCATTCTGCTGGATTTGTTTGTTTTGCTTGAGCAATAGCTCCCAATCCAATAATCAAACCTTGCCTTCCTCTACTAGGCTCACTATATTGTTCATCCAAACAATTTCTTGTACCTATAAGTATCAGTCGATGAGGGTTGCAAATTCCATAGTTTAAAGTTAAAGTCTCTTCATCGTTTGGTTCCTTATCAGTTTCTTCTAATTTAAAGGGATCATACACGTTAACAAAGTGTTCGATCTCATTCATTAACTCAGGATATTGTACTGCTTCGGGTATTCCGAGCTCCAATGCATATCTAGGCTTCGGCAGTGTATCTATTACTGCTATGCAATCGTCAGGCACGATAGGAGGTGGTAGAGGCGGTTCCGTAGGTCTACGATTGGTTTGCTTTCCGCGATAAATAATTTTCTCCCCGGAGTCATGTTTTCCTCCTTCAGTTTTTATATATAAAACATTCAAACCATGAATAATGAAAGGATCCTTGTCCTTGCTTTGTGTATTTTCTATTAATAATTCTTTCAATTCAACAATCGATGAATTCATCGTGAGACAGGCCTTGGCTATCTTATATCTTTCTGCACTGTCGGCATCAGCTGGATTAACTCTGAAGCCTTCGCCGTCGCAGGCGAATGGATCAAATAAGTAAAATTTATTCTTTTCTTTCCAAATGGCATAAAAGTACTTTTTGATCTCTAGAATGCCTAAATTATTCTTCTCGAAAAACTGGCGAATAGTAGCCTCCATAGGCCCCTTTGATTTGGTTTTCATTCCGGGAACCACGTTTTCTTCAATTTTAATCTTGACTGTATATACACCCAAGACAATATCGCATAAGAGATCTTTCACTGTCATATTGAAGGTACTATCCAGTGGCTTTCCGAGCACGCGTACAAGATCTGTCAAGTAGATGTTCGCTTGGTTGAAAATGAGATCGATCATCGCCCTTGTCCACTTGCTGGCTTTTACGAGCTTTGTATAAATAAGAGTAGTGACGGCCAGTACCAAATGGCCACGACCTTGAAATTCGCGTGGTAAAATAGGATGATTAATGTGGTACGAGCCCTGGATAACAGCACGAAATTTTTCTTTAATGTGGTAACCACTTGGTCTACGTGTTGGTGTGACACGGGTTAATTCAGTCTTATCAGGTAGTTCGGAGATTTTTCGGACGTCCGCAATGGTAACACCGTAAAGGACGAAAGGTTCATTTTGAACATTGCTCTTCTCAAGTATGATGAACAGCACTCCATGCAAATTTTGTACTAATATTAATTTGGCAGTTCCTTCGTCTTTCGGATTAGCGATTTCGCAATTTTCCCATCTCGCTTGAGCATCAAAAATATTGAAGTATTTGGCATCCTTCCAAATGGCAATATTTAAGACTGGTGAAGTTAATACACATGAATCGTTTTTCTTAAAAAATAATTCCAGTGCCTTAGCCACATGAAGATCCTTCGGTGTTTCAGATCTGAAGGTTCCAGCATACAATGGGTCGTCAATTTTCACGGTTACGCGATGTGTTTTGCGAATGTATAAGTTTCTCTTTAGATCGAGCAAAGTCAAAGTTCGTCTATCATCTATTTTTATTCTTTGGTACGAATGGCTGCAGTACGTGTCGCCATCTTCGATTATTTGATCAATAACAGGTTCATTCCAGCAATGTGGTTTTATGAAGTACGAAGTTGAAATCGCTGTTACTGCCATTGCTGGACCCTTTAAATTTTTTTTAAGCAAATCAATTAAATGCTATCAATTAAATATACGAAATAATATTAATTGTTAACTTTTTCTCACATATAATGGAAAAGGTGTGAACAATTGTAAGCAATCAACTCAATTAAAGCGATTATGTTTTAACTAACATATGTATTAATTACACAATATTTAAAATTAATGTTAATTTGTACCTGATAACCACGGGTTAAGGGTGAAAACTTCTGCAAATCCATGTGGGTCAAGCCCGATCGAAATCCATACTTCAAGCATAATGGAAGATTAGTTTCGATTTTCGTTAAAGAATGTGTAACCTCTGGAAGATCTAGTACGTGGGTTAATTTTAAGTATTCTGCTTCGAGATCTGTATTGCAGTGATCTTTATTCTCATGAATTTCTTCTTCCTCATTGTTACATTCAGGCGAGATACCAATAGTTGGAATTTCACTAGATGACAAAATTCTATCGCACTTGCACAATCTATCTAACTTCTCGCGAAGAGCTTCTTTTTCTTCAGCTGATGCCATTTTTTATGTTAATTGCTTTTATGTTGATTTATCTTTGTAACTTTTTAATTTTTGCTTTATTTTTGGATTTTTTACTTTTTCTATAATATGTAATATACTATTTTACTGTAGGTTATATAAATGCAATGTATGAACTTAATTTATTAGTTTGATAATAAAATGATATACTTGTTGCAACTTAAAATTTTATTGTATACATAATTACTTATTTATTTTGAGTTTATTTACAGAAATTTTCAATTCAAATTTAGGTTGTTAACAAATTTTGACAAGGGTTAAGTTTACCAAAAATAAATCGTTGACAGTTTCAACAAATCGAAATGGCAATTGTAATAATCGAAAACAACTTAATGATTGTAAATATACCTATGACTAAATTCACTTTGGTATAAAGTGTAACTTTTCGGGACGCAAAATTTTTCTTTGGGACATCATTGAATCAAAATTATTTGTCCGGATTTTAAATTATTGGTGATATAAAATTTCAGAAATCAAAAAATAATAAGATTCGTTCTAAATTAAACAAAATATATAAAAATGAAAAAGACTCAAATACATTTTAAGATACTTCATCGCTACTAGGTTAGTTTCAATTGAAAGACGTTTAGTAGAAGCAAATATACACAATAATTGTCTAAATAATTGTAAAACATAAGTAATATTAACAAAAGTATAATATAAAGTATGAATAAATAGCGGTAAATAACATTTTAATAAGTAAGGCAATCGTGATTTATACAACGTGTAACCTTAAAAGGAATAATAAAAACATAGTATTATTTGAGAAAAAACTAATTTAAAACCATTTTCTGGCGTTAACAAAAAGAACTTCTTCAGGATGTACAGGTTGAAATATGGCACGAGATTAAAGGAGCAGACAAAGTCGCCTTCACAATCCTGCTGCGAGGGCGTTGACATGGCCGTGTGCAATCTGTATGTATCTCACACTCGCAAGAGGACATGAGAACTTTCCTTACTGCCTTATAAAAGCACAGTCGAAGTAACAAAACGAACTATTGCACAAAAAAAAAATGTTTCAAATCAGATAAATTCAGCAATATGCATTTTTCTTACACTTTCCTGGAAATTTTAATAATAATACCAATTATCAAATCAATTTACGTACAAAAAATTTACGGCTTTTATTTTAACTCAATATTCAATACAATTCCGGTATTAAGCTTATCATAAGCATATACGCTATGTTTATTTTCTTCGAGTGTTTGATCTTAAAGCTAACCTGCATTACCTAATGTCATATATAAAATAAAACACATTCTTTAAATGTTTGATAATATGTGACAAATAAAGTTAATCATTACAAATCGTTCTCCAAGTTTAAAAATTTACATTAAATATCTATTTTCACAACAGCACTTGAAAGTTCATCCAGGAAATTAATTTTAAAGAAAATTAATAACATTTCATCATTCCACACTCGTTACGCACGTAAGTTGCACAACTTGCGAATACGAAAAAATTAATTATCAAGAAATTAATTTTTTATGTAATGCTCAAATGGCAAAGATTGAAAAAGCAACCACTATCGAAAGCACACAAGTCGATAAAGTCCTCACGTTTTCCCTCTCTCTTGGAACTGCACTTTGAAACGTGGGAAGCGGAAATTATGTTTTGCTCTTCTGCGCCGATGGAAAACTGACGTGAGCCGCTGTCCGCGAGCGTAAATTTTTCTATATCAATTATCGGACACGATAAGGGGCACGTGTCGGGTTGCGAGGCATGCGTAAAGTACGGGACAACGATGATTGCTGCGGATACAGAGAAAAGCTACGGCGGGAAAAACGCAAAGCCAAAGCGGCATCGAAGGGAAAGAAGAGAACCTCGACGGACTGCTGTGGAAGAATCTTGGGAGAGGATAAAATTGCTGGTAAAACTATTTTAGAGGATATGCTCTGTTGGGAATCTTCTTTTTTTCGCGATCCGATGTTATGCTAGGAATTAAAAATAAAGATTTCCACTGAGAACGACACATAATGTTTGTTATCGTTAAGGTCATTTCAATCGAGTTTCGTAAAAAAATATTAACCAAAGGAATAACTTTAAAATCTGTATAACTTATGTTTTATGGACATTCTACTGAATTATTAATTCTTAAATTATTGAAGCAGATTTATTAAATGTACATACTTATTATGAACAGAACAAGCGGAACGGAAGGCAATAGTGAAAAAATGCCTTGGACTAAAAAAGAAGAGTAAAGTGATCAAACGGTCTAGGAGGCGTGAGATAAATGTGGATAATTTTAAAAATAAATTAAAGCCGTCGTACGATGTAAGAGAAAAGTACATCAATATGCCACACATTCTTTGTGTCTTGAGCGATGTAGAGTCTGTGAAGTGGGTAAACCTTACGGAACTTCGCGAAAAATGGAAAAAGAATGCAGAATTTTATCACTGCGGTATGAGTAAGTATGACCAAACATAACATGCTATAAGGAAGTAACATTTTTGGGCATTTTATTTCACTATCACGACACATACTCGTGTCGATATCTGCACATACAGGAGAGCTTCATATATTTATATACCAATCGATTCTATAGAACATAACATACATAAGTACAGGTTATAAAAATAGGATAATTAATTTCACTTACTTGTTCATCAAGTCACTCTTCCTATATAAAAATTAAAAATAAATATTATTTTAACTCTTCAAACGGATTTCCGATCATATATAACTGTAATTTTCTTAAGACTTCTAGCCTATTTGCTTTCGATCTATTTATAACTGTCATAACTGAACAAGCACGCAATCACTTTGATTTAAATGGTAAGTTTTTTTTTTACGACAAAGTAAACACAACATAAACGTTGGTAATTATAAATAGATATCCTGAATAATGATTATATTTACCTTTGAAAAATGCATTATATTAGAATGTATATAAATTATACTGTAATATTATATAATTAACTATATTTTATGTACATTGATGATGGTAAAAAAAAAGATATAAAGTAAACGGCGACACTACGAGTAATGACACTATGGATCGTTAATTCATTAATATCCGGCTATAAATTGAAAATACATTATTCATTTGTATCGGAACAAAACTTTTGGCCAATGAATAAAGAACTCAATTACGCAAAGCAAAACCAATATTTTGTGACAAGTATAAAAATAATCATAATATTGGCGATCCCGGTATCACTTGTGACTCACGAGGATGAAACGGGATGCAGGTAGAGTGGGAGGATTAAAGTATGCGAGGATTCTTGAGTTATGTTGCGGATCTTGCTCGAGATAAACAAAAGTGCACTGAAACGAAATACATTTACGAAAGGATCTCAGCTATTTTAATTTGGTTCCTCGTTCTAAAGGAAAAAATTAAATTTGGCTTAAATGTGTACACCGCAGTAGTTTCACGTACCAATTTAATACAAGTAATTAAAAGAAAATAAAAGAATTTTAGACTTAAATATTTTGGAAAGTCTAAACTTAAGCGTGAAATCAAAAAGTCCTGCTTTAAAAAATTGTTTACCAAATCAACCAAGTGATTAAAATCAAAATAATGGTCAAATTAGGCGGCACTTACCTCGAAAGACATTGAAAATTCTGTTCGGCAATAGTGATTTGTATTTTGACTTTGATGAAATAAAATCATATTGTATAATATACCCATTTGTCCATGGATAAAAGTTTCTTGATATATTTCTTTCTTTTATAAATGTAAATTATTCGTTAATTATATTTGTAAACCGTCAGTTAAATATGTTAACGCTACTGTTAAAGGTGACAACAGTAATCAAAAGATTGTCTTGACAAGGCATTTATTTATACAAGCAGAGTTTATACAAATTTTAATGTGTGTATTACAGAGAGTGAAGATGTGGGAGCAAATAAAAAAGGAGCCGAGGATACAGAATCGCAAAAGGAAGAGAAGGGAAAAAAGGGTAAAAGAAAAAGTCCGTGTGCCGTTGCAGGAAAGAAGGGCAAACAGGTTAGGCCAGATAGGAAAGGAGTTGGAAGAGACCAAATAGTGTCTTCACTGTCAAAGAAAGAAGCGTTAGAAGAAGAGTTCGAATGCGATTCTCCTTCAATATGCTCTTTAGACAGCCATGTTGACCTTATAGGTAACTGTGACTGAAAATAAATAATACTTTATTAGCTAT
>UELU01138137.1:0-19837 GCA_900490025.1 Megastigmus dorsalis | reverse complement strand
TTTAATACAAGTAATTAAAAGAAAATAAAAGAATTTTAGACTTAAATATTTTGGAAAGTCTAAACTTAAGCGTGAAATCAAAAAGTCCTGCTTTAAAAAATTGTTTACCAAATCAACCAAGTGATTAAAATCAAAATAATGGTCAAATTAGGCGGCACTTACCTCGAAAGACATTGAAAATTCTGTTCGGCAATAGTGATTTGTATTTTGACTTTGATGAAATAAAATCATATTGTATAATATACCCATTTGTCCATGGATAAAAGTTTCTTGATATATTTCTTTCTTTTATAAATGTAAATTATTCGTTAATTATATTTGTAAACCGTCAGTTAAATATGTTAACGCTACTGTTAAAGGTGACAACAGTAATCAAAAGATTGTCTTGACAAGGCATTTATTTATACAAGCAGAGTTTATACAAATTTTAATGTGTGTATTACAGAGAGTGAAGATGTGGGAGCAAATAAAAAAGGAGCCGAGGATACAGAATCGCAAAAGGAAGAGAAGGGAAAAAAGGGTAAAAGAAAAAGTCCGTGTGCCGTTGCAGGAAAGAAGGGCAAACAGGTTAGGCCAGATAGGAAAGGAGTTGGAAGAGACCAAATAGTGTCTTCACTGTCAAAGAAAGAAGCGTTAGAAGAAGAGTTCGAATGCGATTCTCCTTCAATATGCTCTTTAGACAGCCATGTTGACCTTATAGGTAACTGTGACTGAAAATAAATAATACTTTATTAGCTATTACAAGGCAGCATTTGAAGAATCTTAAATTCACACCTGAAAGAAAAATGATTACGTAGTTTATATGCATTACATTGCATTCATATGTTAACGAAATACACATTGATATATGATTTAACCTGCAGCTTCTTCCGCAACTTTTTAAATAGTGCACTGATTGATAAATCAGGTTATCAGGTTATCAAACTCGTTTGCGCATTATTTGGAATTCGAGTCCTACAGCTTAAACTGAGCTAAAAATTACAGCCTACTCGTTTTTCACATGAATGATTAGTCCAATCTAGTTTTGATACTTCAAGCCAATTAGAATAGCTATACAGATCAATGACCGATACGATAGAATTCGAAAAATTCAGCTTATTGAGTTTCGTAACGCTGTCAAACAAATTTTTCGTAACCAACAACTTTGCGATATGCTTGTGTAAAAGAATCGTTAAGTTTTTGATAATTACGTAGTTTTTATTAGTGATAGCGGTATTTATACTGTTACGCAGCTATGTTCAGCTAATTGTAATACCGATTGAGAAATTTTCAATTTACTTTCACGTTACTTAGTCTGCATGGAGGAAACAATCAATTTACCGTATTCAATGAGTATTGTAACTACCCTAACTTTTCGAAGTTTCTTATGCAATTGCCTACTTCTTTACTTCTATTATATTACATTCGAGACACTGTGTGTTAGGTTCTGTTCAAATTAGAGAGGATAGTTATCATTTCGTTTTATTGCATTCTCTGTGAAATGAATTTTTTACCAATGATCCGTTAAATATCTCGATAAATGTCTTCACCATGACTCGTCTACTATCAAAATCTTGAAGTTGAACTCTGAGTTCCCGACTTTCATTCACCATATTAATTATTGACAAAAAGTTTGTATTTTTTTATTATCTTGTAATGCGGAAGTAAGCAAAGTATTGCTTGATCTAAATCTGCTTTTGTTAAGTAATTCGTGGATATTAGTAAGCTAAATTTTCTAAATTAATATGTCTACTTCTACAACAATGATGCGTATGTTTCCATTTTCTTAAAAACGAAGTAATATTATTGCATAAATTTATACAGTAAAATTGCAATAAATAAAGTTTATGCCTTTAAGCATATTTTTATAATTATATGAAAATATTCCGTGTCATTTATAGTTATTATATCATCACCTAGATTGGACAGGGCTGATCTCAAATATTCTATTCAAAAAGGTTTTATCTCAACTCCTCTGTTTAAAAAGGTTCTTTTTAGGAGATCCATGCACCAAAATTTCTTTTTTCTTGATGTAAGAAAACCTGAAATAAAAGCAAGAAAATAGTTAATTTTCAGAACATAAATTCCTTCATGCAATAATTATTATTTAAAACATTAAAAAGTTATTTTCATTCTTTAGATTCAAATTCAGTACGCAGTCCTCGCAGTTTTATTTATTCTATTTTTTCACTCCACCCAGGATTCTCAAGCTAACTTTTGATGGATTTTAACTTTATAGAGGTCATTGTGTTCCTCAAAGAGTTTTCTATGGACTGTATGATTTATAAATAAATTTTTAAGAATGAAATTTTAAAAAAATTTTCTGATAATTTTGTAGAAAAAAGATTAAAAATTAAAGAAAAATTTATTCTAGAAAACAAAAAAACTCAAACCATAAGCGATTCTCCCAGGAGCAAAATGAACCTTATAAAGTTAAAATTGATTAAAATTTGGCTCTGGAACCTTGCGCAGAGACAAAAAAGTCTTATGTACAAAATTATATATTAAATCCTGGCTCTGAGTTTGTAGCTTCACTCAAAAGTAAAGAAAAAAAGATCTTTGGTATATCCTTAAGAGTAAAAATTAATTCCCACATAACAAGATACCTAAAAATAGATGAGATTCTTTATTTGACCGGAAAAGATATAAATAAAAATCTAAATTAAAATAGCGTATTGATATCTAAAAAGGATTAGGAATATAATTTTCATTTATTTAAAGGCAAAAACTTGATAAAATATTTGTATTTGTTACATAATCGCGTAATAAAATATGTTTAGTAAAATGTCATTTCGTAAAGAGTTGCTAAGTGAATTCGGGCTGGGTTTAACCATGAGATTGTCAAAAAAAGCTGGCTCCAGGATATTATTTAGCCATTTAATCTGCACTCAAATGTCGTTCGTTAAGAAACTTCCAGTTTCTGCGTTTAGGAAATTTTTCGCTCACTGACGTACATTCAATAAGACGATCATTTTGAGGTGACTCATTATTTTAATGATGTGTGAATAAAATGCAATTAATATCCATCGCGTGTCCAGTAATTGTAGGTATAGAACAACGCGACTTATTGTGGCCTACATTAAGGTGAAAAAATTTAATCGTTAAAAACAGTCGCACGATGATTTTGTAGAAAAGCTTATTTCCCTTTTTTTTAATACACTTGATTTTTAGATTATTCATTCAGAATAATGTTCCGAACCAAGTAATATTTACATATTTACTTGATTATAATGATTATGTAAATATAATCAATAGGTATACCTTAATTTCAAAATTATAGTTATTACTAAGCTATGAATAGTCTTTGAAAAGTTAGTTTATTAAATGATTAATTGTCATTATTGAATAATTATATAAGAAAACTAAGTAATAAGTAAATCGGTAATATCGTAAAATTACATTTAAATGTATTATTTACTCATCTTTAACTAAATAGATTTTACAATAACTTTTGACGATTAATAATGTATGTAAAATCAATGTTTACTAATTTTCAGAAAACTATGTATATTATTCTAATTTTTATTATAATTATCATGCATTACTGTGTATTATGCATATTAAATAGTTTCTCTTGCTTGATGTTATCTATTTATGATGATTGGTGATTAATTCTTCACAGGCATGGAGTTAACAAAAGATGAGATACGTAATATTAATAAGAATCGCAAGCGGGTGAAACCACCAGAAGAAAAAAAGAAGGAAGACAAGGAAGGAGAAAAAGGCGAAGAAGGAGAAGAAGGTGAAGAAGGAGAAGAAGGCAAAGAAGGAGAAGAAGGCGAAGAAGGCGAAGAAGGCGAAGAAGCATCTTAAAATACTAAAAAAGATATTTATGTATCAATCGAACATTCAGGAAATTAAAATGATTATAAAATATTTTAAAAATATAAATATTAAATAAAAATAGTAAAATGTAAAAATGCAATAAAAAATTCGTTACACAAATTATTATTATCTGCGTAATAAAATCTTTATTATGTTATATTTTACAGCGACACTATTTAAGAATTGATGCACATATAAGCTTAATTGCTGCAATTCACATGAGTGACAGTTGCGATAATCCATTTTTTCTATTAGTTTTCACTTATGCTATAAATTGCAACAATATAGAAGAACAATAATACTTTACAATGGCCTTTAGGTGAAAAATAAAAAAAAAATCTATTAAGTACATAAATTCTGAAAAACTGCACGAGTGCTTTAATGAATAGTTTTACATTATACCGATTTTTTACATTATACGTTGGTAGTTTGCGTTAAAAAAAACAGGTATTTATTCTTTTTTCGCTTAAACAAAAATTCAAATTAATGTACAGTTATAAATAATATAGTAGATATAAAATGAGGCACATGAAGGGAGGTTGTGATATCATACATATAATGTATATTTGTATATGACAAATTACAAAAACTTTAAACATCTATAGATTTTGAAACTATTACCTTTAAGAAAAATATAAAAACTTTTCTAATTATCGTTTAATTCTCTACTTATTGTAGATAAAAAAAATTAATATGTATATGTCACGCAAGTTCCCTATTATAATATGTTTTGTAATACAAGTTTACATTTTATTCACGTGGTAAATTTTATATTAAAATGCTCACAAGCTTTCGTTGTTAATTTAAAAATAGTAACTGGTAGAATAATTTTCAGAAAATAATACTGCGGTCACCTAAAAAAGTTTAAAGTTGCAAGTTCTAATTTTCTAAAACTTGAAAAATATAGTAATAATCTTGTATTAATAAGACAGACAGTGAATAATTTCGAGTAGCACTATTTATAAGTCTGTAAGCCATCAAAAACAATATTTTTTTTCTCGGGCATCCTTACAATAATATTGACACAACAAATCGTGCTATCTGAATTATTTTATAAACTATTAATAGCATAATCAAGAATCATCGCGCATTAACATGAAAACAGAATGAAATAATTATATATTTTAAAATCAATGATCTACAAGACAAGTAGAATCTATTTAGTAATAATGACTTGCTTTTATTTATTTTACTGTTTTAATAAATCTGATTATTAATTTCTTTCTAATATGAATTATTTTTAGAGGTACACATCGCTGCACATTCCATATAGGAATAAGCAAAAAGATTAAAAACTCAATTTTCATTATGAAATAATAGGTTTTTGTACTGATAGAATGCAGAAATCGCAACTGCATGCGCATAAGAATGCATAAACTAGTGATTTATAGTCAACTAAGAATGTCTGCTAAAAAATAATTGATAAATCCAACCGTAGTTATAACTATTACACATGAATTGGCTTTTATGACTGTCTAAATTGATAAAAGGATAGTTATAAAAGTTCTACTATTCTAGTAAGATGATACAGAATATATATTAGATTTGTCGTATCCGTATCTATTCATGGCTGATAATTTCTTTTTTTTTTGAAGATTGATATATTTTTTGTTTGTGGTACTGTGGTACTGTCAGACCAAATATAAATTTTTCCGCTTTTTATCATGCTGGTAGTCATAGAAGCTATAAAATGCACGATATTAACTATCAACGCAACAAGGAAGCATAATTATCAGAAACATCTTACTATGCTTAGCATAAAAGACAAAGAAAGATTGCTTTTTAGAGACAAATAATTGCAGTTGATTAGAATTTTTTCGCACCTACATATAATGGCTTCTCTTGCTTATTATTGTCCAACTGCTCTATAAAACATGGCTACGACAATTTGATCAAATCTATCTGTATTATATTTTGATGCCTTTCGTGATCATATTAAATAATACTTATCATATGATCTATATACAATTAACGCAGGCTTATCTCTCTCTAAATATTTAAGTTCACGTAATGCAATCACAACTTAAAACTCGATGACCCAATCTAGAATTAACTACTACTGTACTTAACGAGATTCGCATCACGTGTCGATCGTCAAGTACACACACACTTGATCCACAGCATAACATAACATATCTCCACATCCCTAAAATAAAAGTGCACATGCAAAGCAAGCATCGAACAGATCAATCGAACGACACACGTGTACTCAACGATCCACGAGCACAAAACCAGCTCGAGCACGTGTAAGTGCGCACGAGTTCTTGGCAGCTCTCTTACAGGGAAAAAATAAGAAAAAGAAAAAAGAAGAAAAGTATCCCCTCTCACGTTTTCGAGCGAGAGTCACGCACACTCGCTCTCATCTCTCGCCGCATCAATATTCCCCATCAGACCCAAATAGATAATGTTCCGACGCGCGTGTGTCTATGCGGCTCTCTCTCCCTCTTGGTCACGCCTCTTCTCTCTCGCTTCTTATCGGACGCCGATTTCTCGCTATCGACGAAAAAAAAAATCCTCGGCCAGTGCGTCGCAAAGTGTATATACACACATGCACACTTGAGAGCGAGTCGCACAAGTGGTGAGCGCGTCTAGAGATTGTACCGGTCCCTCCAGAGAGCGCGCCTCGTTTGTTTAGAACGCCCCGACATTGCAGCCGCGCTCTTCGTCTGCAAGCACAGACTTTATTCCACTCGGGATCGTCCAAGGAAGTGGACGCGCTGTACACAAACACCACATACACACAGCCGGTATACACCTCGCACTCGACTCCATATAGTTGCGGACTGCGAGCTTCGTTGCGCCGCGAACGCGAGAACCGAGAGATCGTTGTGTCTCTTACTGTTCGTTGAGTTCGGTTATATGCGAACAGTCGTTGGGAATATTAGTTGTTGTCGTCGAGGATTTGCGTGAATTAAGTTCGGGAAGTTCGGATATACATATAGCTTTTGTCGTTTAGTCAAATATACCGGATTATTTCACTGAAGAAAGCTCGATAATTCGTCGTGGAGTTCTTGGGTTCGGTCAAATTCGTCGGTTTTGAATTTGCCGCGTGATACACGGAGAATCATGAGGAACCTGCTTTGCTTCCCCGGATACTCCAAGCGTAAGTATCTTTTTATGTACGTATAAGCTTTGGCGAATCGAAGAGTATGTGCATTGAGGAATTTTTTCTTTCAACCAATTTTATTAGCCATTTCAATTATTAATGAAATCAAGATAAATAATTTCGAAACAAAGTATTTATCGTTTCTCTAAAGAGCATTCATTTTTATATCACATAATCAAGTCCTTTTCGCTCAATTACCGAGCCGTAAAAACCGCAATAAAAATCGTAATAGATTCATATAATTGCTTTTACCTAACCTCAATTTATTAAGATCTTTATTATACTTATTTGACTTTCTTTGGCTCAAGATTAACCGACATAACGAGCAGATGAAAAATAAAGATCGTTAAATAAATTTCCGATCCATCTGGATTGATAAACAAACAATATACAAAAACTATCATGTTTTGCTATCTCGCTGAAATCTGAAAGATGAATTAAGATTATCAGTTTATCCTTCGGACCAAATGCACACGTTTTATATATGTTCCAATCGACAACTCTATCGGTTCCCACGTCAAGCTTAACTCAATTACGGTACAAATAAACATCAGCTAATTATAATATCACCTATATGCATAAACATAGCCAGCGAGTAAGCACATTATCAAATCAGTTCGCTTCTCATCTACCTAAACAAGTGGCGGCGTAGATTACCGAGGCGGCAAAAAAAGTTCTCGTGAATAGATTTGTCCGCTGTTGTCGTTCACACGTATCCATCTCTGATTATTATCCAATCGAACTATTACACTATAGCAAAATCAAGAAAAAAGAAAAGTGCCGGAAGCACAAAACTAAGAAGACCAGAGTGAGGAAATGCAATGGAAGTGCATCAGTTGGATTTACGCCAAAGTTCATCGCAAAGACACGCAGTGCGAGTGGAGATGTATAATAGGAAAAAAATGCAAGCGACAGACACGCGGCACGCGAGCCCCTGAGGCATCGATATGTATATATGTGTGAGACACGATCTCTGCCTTCCGGCAACGCTTGGCAATGGAAATTTTCATGAGTTATTAGTTTGTTTCCCATGTACGGAGAGAACTCGCGGCTATTATATGTATTATTTTCGCAGATTAGAGGATGAGTGAACGAACCATCTTTTCTCTTTTTGTTTCCTTTTCAGTATAGTTTTAGAAGCGAAGTGGAATTTATTGATGATAGACTTGGAGCTTGCGGTATAAGTAGGTGATTTTTCTCATGGCAAGTTCACTGGGAAATATTTTGCGGAAGCTTGAGTATATTAAGGAATACTTAACAGAGTTTAATATTGAACAAATTCACATTTTTTTATAATATGTTATGTTTTAATTATTTGCAACGAATGATAGGCTGCCGATTTTTATAATCAGGATATTAATTATATTGGGTTTAAAAATTTAGAAAATTTATAATTGGATTTAAAAAACTTACTTTTTCTTAGCATTATATCTAAACATCTAAGTCAAACATAATCAATATCTTAGTAGATATACTAAATAGTTTAAAACGGATTCACTAATAATATTTAAAATCACAGCATGTGAAACTATTTGGGACGATTTGCGTCACATTTATTAATCAGTAGCTTCAATGCTTCGATACTTATGTTAAATGCACATTATGCCACGCACATACCAAGGAACATACTTTACCATTATGAGAGCGATACTCTTAATTAATGCAGCTCAAATTGTTGGGATTCAATACAGTTGTCTGTGGGCTCATAAATGTTCCTTATTACTTTCTCTCGAAGGAAGCGCATTGTGACTAATTCTTTAAATACAAGGTGACTCATTCTTACTTAATTATGCAAATTCCACTATGAAGGAAATCATAAATTGGACGAATTTCCAATGAAAAAAAATAGCATTGGAAAAGTTTTTAAATAAAGTAGTGGTTTCCGCGCGCAATTAAAATTAATTCATAAGCATTTAAACTATTCAAATGGAATGTCTACTATCTTAATAACGTTAAACCACTAGCACCAAAATCAACTCATAATCCTTTAAATCATTAGAATCAGGAAAATTCATATGCCAAATCAAACAGTCATTATTCACAAATTGACTTAATATTACTACTACGTATCGGAAATTCTCGCTAGAAATTATCGAACTGGTTCTAAGATGATATAATACTTTTAATATAGATGTTAAAAGATGAGTACATTTTTTATTCATTTATTAGTTATTATATTAGTTATTATACCTAATTCTCGTAAAATGTTAACTTTTTATAACTGCCTGTTGTATAGGATACTAGTTCAATAGAATTGGTTTTATTATTAATAAATCACTTTAAGATCCTACGTGATGAGTATAAAGGAACAAAACTATAAGTGAAATCAGAAATAAAGAAATAAATGATAAATCTATGCAATGTAGAAAAATAAAAATATATGTCTTACCACTTCTCTACCTATGCATAATTTTATCAATTTTTCTCATTGGACGAGGTTTTACTCTTTCATACCTATAACGTAGAATTTAAAATAACTGTAATCGTTTAAAGCTACAGTACACCTTAAACAAGTAGTTATAAGTTTAATACTTTAGCTCGTAAAAGATCGACGTACTCGAATTACATTTAAAAATTATTTCGTGCAATAGACTCCTCTTACATCTGTCCTTTTATCTTAAAACTTTTCTTATTATCATTGATGAACTAAGTTTGAAGTCAATTTTCTAAAATAACTTCATTAAAGATAATTAGATTTTAAAGTACATCGAAGCCAAAGCTCAACGCATGCTTGTCTTTATATAAACGTACCGAAGCGATAAAAATGTAAGTTAAAGAAAGCGGCTCGTTAAGTAAAAACTGATCGCTTAAGTTTTTCAAGTAAATAAAAACAGATTTATTTGTTCGGATTTGTAATCTCATCATTCATTTTTGTACATCCCGCTTTGTGCGAAATAAGTTTTCTTTAACCATGCAATTCGATTATATATATCACACGTGTGCAATATGTTGCTTGTATCTAAAAATAAATTAATATCAGTACGAATAAGAATAAGTATTTCCCTGTAATCAGTAAAGTAACAAGCCATTCCTTTAACTACATATTAGGAGCTACAGACTCTTTAACTACACTGAGAAAAAAATTTCTTAGAATCAAAGACATCTTCATTGCGAGCGGATAATAAATAATTCGTTAAATCAAGAAGAAATATTAATTGATTTTACATTGATAATTTAATACGTTAAAATAAATATTTTTATAAAAATTAAATTTTTACTGCAGTAAGTAAAGATTTTGTTAAATCAATAACTATTTTTTCTTGAGTTAACAAATCATTCTATCATACGCCCGTAATGAAGATGTCTTTGATTCTAAGAAAAATTTTCTTCTAAGTTTATTTTCATAAAATTGTGACGTAACTTTCAGCAAGGCAAATGATAACTTAAATTAAAAAAATTGATGCGGATATAGCCCCAGGACACATTGATGTAAAAACCGATTTATTCTATAATCAATATTATTATATTTTAAAATTATTAAGTAGAGATCATACATTGCATTAATAATAACTTGAACCAATACCTAGCATTATTTCTTGAACACAATACGTTTTCCTCGATTTATCACTACTCAGCCGCCACGATCAAGATCAATCACTCGCACCATTTCATATCTAACGGCAAGGACAACAAATCGCCATAAAATCGTCTTCTCCATCAGTCATCATACAGCACGTTTTATTTCTCATCCGCCATACGCTTCCTTCTAAAAGCACCAAGTTCTTGTGTGAAAGTGACCGATATATCTTACAGGCCCTCGTAAGGCTGAAGCGCCTAAGGATGCGCAAAAGGAGGTATCGAAGGATCCACTTCAGGATGTGCCGCGTCGACCGCTTGGACTGACCGACATTCTAACCTTGGATACGCCCCAACTTCCACTTCAGCCAACTTCGAAAAGTAAATAAATAAATTTAAAAAAAAAAACATTTTTCCGCATGCATGACCTTAATACACCAGACTATTTCTGGCATATTTTATACATACATACATATATATGTATGTGTGTGTGTGAGTACATTTATACATAAATTTGCGTTGCCGAGTTTGTCGCGATGACGAGCTGAGCAGACGGTTAGAAAGATCGTTTACGATTTTCGCGATGCCTATAGGTATGCGTATAATGTAGGTGCATCTTATACTATCAGTCGTATTAAATGTGATATAAGCATAGAATATTTTGCTGTTTCTATATTTAAGACGATATTTTACTTTGCGACTAATATTAATGCAGTCGTATTTGGGCTTTGGTTGTGGAAGGCATTTTAGCTCTTGTTTCAACGTTCATTGCAATTTGGATCGATTAAAATATTTTTTTGTATTATATTTTCAAATTCGTTGTTCAAATTGGAAAGATTACTCAGTACTTTTTGAAGTATGTCCTTAAATTAATAAACTCGATAGTATAATTCCTTAATTAAAAAATGCGTTATTTAAAAACCTATAATAAATTCAAACCTATTAGTTTTCATAAATTAATCTCGAAGTTTTTTTTATCGATTTCAGACATAAATATCTATAATAAAATATAGATATATATATCAATTATTTCAAAACATTTACACCGCACAAAATGTAAGTTGTGAAAACATATCACAAGAATAATGATAACTTGTAATATTTTCTTGAGCAAAAGTTGCAGTTTTAAGGAAGCCTGAATAAATGCTCTTGAAAATATCGAACTTGCGCCATTAAATACCATAATGAATAAACAGTTTTTCGGCGTACGATGGTCATCTGATTCAATTAAGTATTGCGCCTCGAACCGGAGTGCACTATCGCATACGAGCAGACATTATTTGAATTGGCTTATCAACTATAATTTAAATTAATCGCGTTACTAAATCTATTATTGTGTTTTTCATCCGTTCGAATCCGAGAAAGCACTTTGTGTTGTAAATTGTTTGTCAATTTCCGGGTATTATTTTTAAATTTAGACTTAAAATGTGAGTATTATCGTTTCTTGCAAATTACAATAATGTCCGAAAACATGAACATTACTTTGTGTGTATAGAACAGGTTTTGAATGTATTTAATTAGTTTAGTGGAATATGGTCTATTACGAGAAAGTTTTCTTACATTTTGACACCTCCTGATGACTATCGGGGTAACCAAAAAACAAATACTGTAATCCTAATCATCAACCTCATAATCATAAATTATGAAAGTAAAAACACGTTTTTTTCTATGTATTGTAATAACTAAAAATAAATACTTAATACATTTTCGATTAAAATAAATGCTATAATCGTTTTCCAAAAAATTAAAAATAGTAAAATTTTCCCCTTTCACCTACAACCAGCATTATCCCATATATGGGGCTAATTGGTGAGTGTCACATATCAACTACTGGTTGGAACACATTGCGATGAAAATCTGCGGCCGAAAATATACTTTTGCAATAAAAGTAATCCCGCTACTCCAGGAGATTAAGCGGCGTTTAACATGAACTTTACATTAATTTCCCAAAAATATTATCGTCAACATTATTTATTTCCTACTCTAGATGTACATAATACAGTAATTCATGTATATAATCCACATACATATGTTTCTACTTATTATATTGAACAAACTATATTTGATAAATACATTTGACATAAAAGTTGTAAAACCAACAAGAGTGTTTCTTTGAGTGACTCATATTATAGGATGAGCTAAATTATCGGCGTAAATGCAAGCGTAACTGTTTTTTATGATATTCTCGCCACTTAGTAGGTGAGATAACCCTCTGTATGATTGAGTATTCTCGAATTTGCCGAAATAAAAATCGAATCGGTCGGAAAATTTATTGCTATTTAAGCAGGCTGATTGTTGTGAATCGAAACAATGTTCGATTGAGAAAGTGTTGCTTTATAAATCACTCGTTAACGAGCATAACAAATAAATGAAGTAATTTAATTAATTGGATTCACTTATCGTGGCCAAAACATCGACAATTAAACATTTTTGTAAGTTGCAAGTCCATGACATACAAAAAATCGGTAAGAAAAAGCCATCGTACGCGATAAAATATCTATATTTTTTAGCGATTTATATACGCTAAATGTATAGTAAAATTTAAAGAACTTTAATCAAATTTCTTGCATTTGCTTCATTACAGTATTTCAAAATTTCAAGAGGTTAATTATTTTTGAAATTTTAATTAATAAAGTATTTAGTAGATAAGTAAATTTAAATTTGCATACAAACGTTAAACTATTAAGTCATTTCAAGATATATTCAACATTTCCAGTAAATTATACTCTTAACTTCCGAATCATCCATAATTATAATTTTGTTTTTCTTAAATTCTTATAATTTTATTCCTGCGACACGCAACATGAAATTTATGGCGTCCATTATTTTTGAGCACAGCGCACTTCGCGCTCACCTTTCGGTTACTTCCATAGAAGTGACCAAAAATCTGTAGCTGACGTCATGGTCACTTTGTTTTATAGAGGCAGTCGCAAATCACCTTTGCCCAATGCCTTTTTAATGGCCCTGCGCGCTAAAGTTATACTGCACCGTGATTTCGGGGTGGGTTACGTAAAGCATGAAGATAAGAAGTCGAACAAGTCAGGTCAACGATCGGTAAGAAAGCGCAGCATAAGTCCAGCGTCATGTTGGTTTTTATGGCACAGCCAATGACGTACCGGCTTTTCAGAAATTTCACGGCCAGGGATGCCGCTGTCCAAAAGTCGATAGGCCTCTCCATTGCTTATAACGGATTACAACTGGCGAATTTTATGCCGATAAAAGTCGACGAGTTTATTATATGCCATTCTCTTTTTCCTCTCTGCGTGACGCCTGTTTTCTGCTGAGTCAAGATCTGTGCCCGAGCGCAAATTAAATAATGCACGTTGGTAATTTATTATTTTACGAGTTTCGTTAAAAATGTTGATCGATTGTATCGGATAATATATAATTGCGCTCAAAAATCCTATTAATACGAGGATACTTTTAAATATGTGACGTTAAAGGAAGAGAATTGCAGAGGCAAATAGTCGGTGAAATTTCCAACCCTACGGTGTAAAACCGGTATCCTCGCTCGGGATCCTTCTTAACTTATTTCTTTTTCTTCGACTGGTCGAATTGGTCGTTTTGTCAATCTCGAAACTTCTCCACTATATACCAATGCGTAGCTGGTATCCTCGCGCTAAAGGATATATATTATACAATCTCACAGTTGGGAGTGACAGAAAGGAGGAAAGTCTTTCGCTGCGTAAATGTATATAATTATACCCTTATATGCAAAGCTGCTTTAACTATAGATAAGACACAAAATAGACTTATTTCATTTAAATTTGGGGATTAGACTTGTTTTCGCTCCGTGAGAAGATCACTTTTTCTTTCTGAGACTCGAATCCATTGACGCTCTTACAATCAAACAAACTAAGTTTCATTCGTGAATGGTGATCATTGTTTTTTGTAAACTAATACATCATATTCTGTAATATTTCAAGCGGAACGTTTAAATTTTACAAAAATATATTATTAAAGAATTTGCATCCAGCTACTTAATTTATTTAATTTAATTTACAAAACATTATTTTTATTACAATTTTTGTTCGGAACACACAGAAACCGTTTCACTACTACTGCCATTACTTTGTAGCAAAGTTATAAACGTGTGTACTTCGTAAACCAGATTCGAGTATAAGCATCATTGCATCGAATACTATGGACGCAAGCCGCATAATGTAGCGCAAGCTCCGATAAGAACTGAATTCACGAGCGCTACGCCAGAGTCTTGGCGTATCCTACTCCCCTCTGTTTCTCTACGTCGCAAAAGAAGCTGAAGAGAGCAAAAGGGATCCGCGAGAGTGACAAGCCAAAAAAACAAAAAAGGCAGATAAAAAAGAGAGGATCCTTTAGGTACAATTCCAGAGGACGCGAGGATGCAGACTCGGTAACTTTCCGTAAGCGATCATCATTCCGGGTGCGTTGACTCCTCGCGGTGTGTTGTTAGCGCGATGGAATCGCCTAAGGACGAGTGAAGGGCCGCCGCCGTAGCGTCGCGATGGAAAGTTACTATACCTTTTGAATGCCGTCCGGCAATGGCGAACTTAGGCTTCGAAGCTTCGCGAGATCTCACCTTTGCTTCTTTTCCTCTCTTTCTTCTTGTTTCGCCGCTGCTGCTGGAATTTAACGATGCGTGCGTTGTGGCGGAACTCGTGGAATCGCCCTGCACACACACATTCGCGAGCTGTAACTTTCCTAAGCGATATACATGGCCGATACACCACGCAAATATAATCACTTTTTGTTGCCAATCGGCAAGCATTAATTTTTCAGTAGGAAATGTGCGGCGTGAAACAAATCGATGCATTATTGAGAATATTGCTGACTTAGAAATTTAAAAGGAGTCACTATTACTGCCGTAAAATATAAGGTCATCTCGTGCGTAATATCTTACTAGTAATTTTATATAAGGATATTTACTTCGTTCAAAGTGAGTATACAATTCCGTTGTAAGAAAGTGCAAAAAACTAACTATTTCAATGAGTATACTAATGAATCGCGGAGATGCATGCGGATCAGTAAACAAAAGCGATCTATTTTTACATCGAGATTTTGTTTACTGTGCAGCGTCTCATTTCGCGGCACGTTTGTGTGGTAGACTAGTAAAAAAAGGCGGGACGTTATAGTGGACCAAAAAAAAAAAGGATCAAACAACTTATCTCTCTTGGATTCTCACGAAAGTGGCTATGCGAAAAAAGTAAGATGACGCAAATCTTGAAAGCGCTGAATAAGCCGTGCTTACGAGGTGAAACAAGCGATGCGTAAAGGAGTTTGCCCGACTTTATAATTGATGTTCAATGATCGATAGTGTGACACTTTGGCAAATTCTCGAGTGTACTTGTGAATCATAGGAAAAATATTTATTTACCTCGTGAGATAGGTAATTTGTAAAGGTACTAGGGGCAAATCGGAAGATTTCGGACCGATTTGAACATTTGGTCTTAAAAACAGAAATAGAGTTCCAGATAAAATATAAAATACACAAATTAACAGTAAATTTTAAGCGCGGCGTGACGTTAAATGTTTTAAAATTATTCATAATTGACAGCCTTATTCATAATCACCCATTAGGCGCAATTCAATCATGGTCAATATATAAAGTTTCAATGTGATTTTTTTTTATTTTTCAACAATTAATAAATTAAGATCAGCAATCAAATATGTCAAATGAATAGCCTAAATATGCTAAAATTTTATTTTGTTTGTTTTTCATGCATACATCACCATAACTTAAACTAAACGTCTAAAGACGAGGCAATTTGGATACTTTCGAGGCTATTGGAACAATTTGCTTTAACAAACTTTATAATACATTTAAGATTGAAAACACTAATAGTAGTCAAACAGATATCGATAGAAATTGTAAGGTCTGTTTAGTTATCTATGAAAATTGAGGGATAAATTTTTGACCGGTGGGGCACAGAAGCAATACCAAGCGAGCGGGTATCTGTTCTCCCTCACGAAGTACGAATTTTGCACGACTAAGGGACCTATGTTGCCCCTCAAGGCAAGCAACAGTTGCGCCACGACAAAAGTTCGCGCTTGAGGGATAATATACTTCCTTTGTTTATGCAAATGCTATACTACAGGTGGACAAAGACTACGCCATAAAACATTATTTATTTAAAATGATTAAATTAAATACAAAAAAAAGGTTGGGGGCGAAAAAATATTGATGGTTTTATTAACATTGATTTTAAACCTGTGTGCCGATAATCTTGAGTATCAAAAATCTCAGTTTCAGCTTGTTTATCAGGGACTATGTTTTATTAAATAATTATATGTTAAATTATATTATATTATTTATTTTGTGAAGCTTGTGTTACTTTTATGATGTCAAAGAAAAATCGGAACTGTATATACTTACGTGGGGATGCTCGCTTCGGGGTCGGTTATCCGGGGGTTAAATAATAAAGACAGGTGTTCGATATGAGTTGTGTATTTAGTTCGTTAGTTAGTTAGCGCGTGGGAACGCAGCAGCCAAGTCGCGTACGTGACAATACCTATAATGTCTTTTTTTTACATTAGCCCCGTGTCGAACTTACGCCGCCCTTCCCTATAAGTTCATTGGTAATTTTTTGTTTTTATTTCTGAATTTTGAAAAAAAAAATATTCAAGAAAATTCAGTTAAATTAATATTGTACAATTTATTTTTGTTTTAAACACATATATAATTATTCTTATGCATCGTAAATAATGATAATAGTAAGCACGACATAAATTCTTAAAACTAGTCATATTTTTAGAATAAGCGAAAAAATATATAAAGTTCACCTTTCTTCAAAAATAATCAAAATTAATAAGGGTGCATGTGAATCTTTTTAAAATTTATACGTAATACTTACGCATTTTTAAGAAATTCTCTATATTATATTTATAAAAACTAAAAGGATATCAACAAGATAAATGCATATAGATAAAATTATAAAAAAGTTACAAAAAAAAATTTCACTTAATGTTCTGAATTTTAATTAGTCACTTTGATCTAAACATTTTACATTTCTCAAAAACATTTTTTTCATTTTATTCAAATCATGAAGCTATTATCTCATGTTCCGTCATACTGATAGAAATTTATTCTAAGATTAATCATAAAGATAAACTAGATGTTAATTTATATGCAAAATTTTAATCAGTTTTTTTTAACGTTTTTTTATTCGAGAAAAATCTAGTACTTCGCTCCTTCCCTTACTCGATGTTGTCTATAGAAGTTTATTTTTCATATTTAATACTTTTTATGAGACATTAGTGTCCCAGAGATCATTTTTGCGGAAGACAATTAATATTCATGATTTGAAATCGTTGAACTTATAACAGTTCGAAAACTGGCTGATACACGTGAGTGTTTTATTACGGTATTGAAAAATGACATAACGGTGATATAAGCAATATTTCGATTTACATTATAAAAGAATACCATTTCATTCTATGATTCAGAGCTTGATTTGAGAAAATTTTTCATGCTAATGGAGTTAAGGTCCGAAAAGATACTAAATATAAACTTTCTCGTGACACTTCGCCTATATATATATATTATATTTAAATTGTGTTTTAATTAATTATATATATTATAAAAAAATGTATTTGCAAATTGTTCACTGAGTTCCATATTTTGGATATTACATTTGTTTAAGTTTTTGCTTACAGTCTTTTAAGTTTGCACTATTTTGCTCTTTGACAATTATTTGCTATATGTACTTAATATCATTATAAACATCTCCGTTTATTCCTTGTAATGAAAACATATCTGTATAATTTCCTTAATATTATTATTAATAATAGTAATTAGTGCATTCTTGCAATAAGCCTGTAAATTACCGCATCATAATTATACTGTATATACCTTTTTAGTAGAATAAATCAATTTTACATTCTCCATCCATCGTTCAATTTGAAATGGGTCAAGTGCTGCAATTATTAGTAACATAAATAATGATAGTTTTATATAATATATTTTGTACAAAAACTTAAAAAATGAATTATGTATTAAAGGAGTTAAAATTGTTTATAATCTAAGTACAGTGAAAAACTTCTCAAAAAAAGCTAATGTATTATCTATATGAATTGATAAACAATATAATATTTTTTTCCATCGAATACTTCTGCATCGCAGAACTTGTACATTCGCAACGTGCAAGTAACCGAATAATTTCGCTATATAAATACGGAACGATGCAAAAACGCAACCATCCGAAAATAATGCTCATAAAGGTTAACGGTCCATTCGAGCTGGTTGTGCTAATGCTGCAAGCATACGCATAAGAACATACATCTTAGCTCTGAAGCTTGAGATTTTTAACCGCGAGTGCATACCTAATAGCCGTATAAGCGCATCAGCAGTGAAATCCACATTAAATCGCTCAATTAATGGTTACAGACTATCATGGCTTCAACTTTAAAGGGTAATATGCTATTACACATATTACAACGTTAGAAAATTTTAAATCAAATAAGTAAAAAACAATACACTATTTATAATAAAAAAATTAAGGCAGTTTATAATAAATTAGTACTTTTGCACTTTTCTGCAATAAAGCCTTGGTTGGCATACTTATTATCAAATTATAATCATACCAGATTCATCGAAACAATAAATAATTTAAAAATGATTTTTCTCATCTTCGTAAGACCTTGGCAATTAGTAAATTCAATAATCTTCTAACATGCATTTCCCTGCACACTGAGCAAAAATCAAGGTATACGATACAGCTCAACTCTCCATGGCATTGCAGCAACAGGTAGTAAACATCCTAACAACCAGATTCGAAGTTTCGAGAGTCTTCCATTCGTAGCGCACGAGAGCCTTGAGAGAAAAAGGTGAACCAAACTCTCGCGTACACCTCCCGGCAACTATATAAAGGACGCTCGATCCTGCTGGGATCCGGTGAAAAAAAAGTAATAAAAATGCACGAAGGGGGGAAAATGCACAAAAACAGTTCGAGGCACGCGAGAAAACGCAATTACCCGAGAATGTGAAGGATTGAATGAAATTGATGATCGGTAAGCAATCGACGCATTAATTACTCTATGTAGAAGGGATGCAAGTGGTTTATGAGATATATTACATAAATTCCCAAGTACTTGACCGGCTATTTCGAAACTTGCGAGACACAGACAGGTCGAAAGAAATGTCAATCATTCTTCGTTAAGCCTCTATCTTTTTTACATGCTGTGAAAACATTTCTTTTAATCGAGTTACAAAATTTATTAGTTGATCGAAAGCAAAAACTTATGTAGCATTCATTTTTTTATTACGAACACACTGAAACGTAAACAACAGATTATTGGTTTTTCATTTATTTCATAAATTATATTATATCTAAATAGATCATGCAAAATAACTCAACCATGACATTAGCAGCTTATAACTTACTAGCACCCCCGTCGCGGCTTGGCCCGCGCTATAACACATAGATGTAATATAAT
>UELU01138133.1:20633-36487 GCA_900490025.1 Megastigmus dorsalis | reverse complement strand
TTGACCGTTTTACCACTGTTATCATGGAAGGAATTCATTTTAGAGAAAAGTGTTCAATAGGAAAAAGATATGTATTTTTTTGTGTTCTTCAAGATCTTCTTTTTGTACTTTATGTAAAGTGAATATTTTGTTAGTTAAAGCTAAAAACCTGTTTTTTGGAATTTTAGTTTATGCTGGCATTCAGCCAATATATTGCGGATCAGGTTGATTATGATACTGTCAGCTTCTTATGACCGTACAAGTAATCCGTAATTTCAGCAAGATCGGTCAAAAACTCATTGAGATAAATCGTAAATTTGATTAGAAATATACATATACATTTGCATGTATAGAAATGCCAAATTCAATTTTGTCATGGTAGAAATTTGTTTTGTGACAAAATATATCACTTTTTGGGGTAGTGGCCAAGCGAGTGACCAAGCGTACATGTGGAAGGCTAGCGAGAAGGCTTGGGACGAAGCAATCAGCTATCTGCGTTATGCTGGTCTCTTGTTCGCGTTGTACATTATTTTTTGCTTTTATTCAATTGAATACTTATACTCTAGTCTTTTAATTATTAATTCAAATTTTAAAAAGTAATTTATTTATAGGTATAACTATAAATAATCGACTCACCTGTTTTATTAATCTGTAATTAACTTATATTTCATATGTTTCAGCAGCTCTTGTTTCTATTCTATATGTTATTTTAATTCAAATTAATTTATTTTATTTTGCTAGAACTAGAGAGTATTATCAAACTAAAGATTATTTTGTGCAGGCAATACTGCACTTATTGTATTGTTTAGAGAATTAAGTTGAAACGGCACCGTTTAGAGAACAAAGTTGAACGGCACCGTTTAGAGATCAAAGCTGAAATGGCACCGTTTTGGGATCAAAGCTGAAACGGCACCGTTTCGAGGACAAAGTTGAAACGGCACCTTCTAACCCACAGCCGACGATAAGATTTCACACGGGGGTTAAGCAAATGAGTTTTTCTTTTATGTTAATTTATTTTATTTTGTCCCCTGTATGATTATGTATGCATGGATGGAATGAGTGAACGTTTTTGAATTTTGAATCTTAATTGCTGACTCATATCTATATCTATAGACCGTTTCTTTTAATTTTTAGTTCATATGTATTTTAACGTAAGACGCTTTGGGACATTATACATATGGGATCGATAAGTATTTTATGACTGATTTTTAGACTGATGCAATGTAAGTATACTGTGACATCATAGCAAGAATTGTGTAATATATTAAGAGAATATATGAAAATGAAATTGTAAAAAAAATTATGTAAAATGATATTATCATTTATTTTTGTAAACCATTTACAAATAAACTTGTATCTATCTATCCCTCTCTCTCTCTCTCTATCTCTCTCTCTCTCTCTATTTTCGTCTGCAAGCGCGCGCCCCTCTCTCTACACCAGGAAATCTAGTGGAGTATACGAGAGAGGTAGAGAGCTGGTGAGCTGGTGCGCTGGTGGCCGAAAATAGCCCGAGATCCGCGGCGGCAGGTCCCCAAGTGTTTTCCGGTCGCGCGGCAGAAACCGTCGATCGGCCGCGCGGGCGATTCGCGACCGGGGTTGCCATTGTCGTGCGCTCCTCCTCCTACTCATCGACTCTCGATTTACGCACACGTTTCTTGCTTCTTCTTCGTCTTCGTCTTCTTCTTCTGCACTCATCTTCTTTTTCTTTTTTTTTTTCATTTCTTTGTGTCAAGATATACGAAGCTGGTCTCTAGCTGGGAAAGGTGAAGATCACTTATTTTTGTTTGCCGACTCTTATAGCCGTTTTTGTTTATTCATGCAATACACATGTCTTTTGAACCATACACTCAATTTTAGTTCTGTAAAAAAACTTTTATTACAAGAATCAGTGTATTCATACACGCACTGTATCAATTCCGTTAACGTATGAGGTATGAGTAATCAAAAAAGAAAATCGATGCTCATAGTCAACATTCATCCAACATTCATTCAACATTAATGCAGCCGCGGAGTGAGAAAGAAAGATCTTTAGGAGCAGCGCGGGAAAGAATGGTGATCTTAAGTAACGTCGAGAGCCTCACTCATGAGTGAAAAAGTAAATTTAGTGCTGCGTGAGTTTCGTGTGTGTCGAATGTGGCTTCTGCAGCAATGACGACCGTTGCGTGCGTGTCTGTGTCTGTATCTCTCTCTGTGGGTGTATGTGTATGTGGCTGCAGGAAGTTGCTCGATGATGGACCAGCCCAAGAATTCAATGATTTATGAGCCGATATTATAAGTTTTGCGCAACACTCAGTATAGTAATGATAATTTTAAACCGCAGCACTCGCGGAGCTTGCAAAAAATCTTATTCTTATTAATAAAAGCCCGGTAAGCAGCTGTATTCGAAATGAACTCGAGCTTATAAAAATAGTGAGCCTTTTTTCTTTATGTCAATTAATCATGTGTGTATACGTAGACACGCAGTTGCTGTGGTTCAGAATATAGTTTACTACATATGTTTACCGCATCACCAAAGTGGTGATTTATGTCGGTCTTTTCTGTTGCTGGGCTCAGGATGTGAGAGTGCAATTTTGGTGTAAGAATGTTGAAAAGTTGACTGGAGGGATTTCATTCGTATCGTAAGTTAGTAGAGGTTAATAGGACTACTGTACCAGTGAAAGACCATTTGAGAAATTTGACACGCCCATAAATTTGTTTTTCCACAATACTACTAACCTAATTATTTAAGACCTAAGACTTAAAGATTTACTTGTATTAATAGAGTAACTATAAAAACTGATAAATAAATCAAAAACTTGTTAAAACACCAGTGAACGACCAAAAGGACCGTGCAAACTAAATGGGAATCGTGGATATTCTCTGTTGCATATTTATTGCACTCTTTTTCTGCGCATAATTTAATATATTTTGTTAAATGCCGTCGCTCAAATACTTAAGTATTAAACATAAAATAATAGAAACATTGGTGAATGGTCTTTTACTCGCACAGTTGCCCTATCTTTTCATTGATTCTTGAATGTTCAATTTGGTAGTGCCATAGTTCGATAAATACATATTTAATTTTTTAACAAAAGTAATTTTTTAAAATGTTGTTGTAATTTGTTTATATATAAAAAGTAATTATAACTTATTTCAAAAACATTTCACATTTTCTCTTTTTTACTGTTGGCAACAATCTTATTTTTAATGGGCTGTAGTATTATTATTGGAGCTTTTCTGAATTTTCTTTTATTTGCATTTAGTAAAAAGAGTAGCCAGTAATGTTTTTTACATTTTTATGTCACAATTATAATAGTACACATAAAAGATAAGGATTGTTAGCTTTTTAAAATTATCTGTAATCGTTACTTTCTGTAATTACAGCTTGTAAAATTGTATACCAATGGTCATCTTAAATAATTTAAACCCATTTTTATCAAACTTTGTCGAACAAGTACATTTTTCTATGAATTGTTATTCAAAATGTAACTGAATTCATTCAAGATAGAAATAAAAACGGTTCAAGGTGGCACTAATTGCAAGATAATTATTGTAATATTCGCATAATAATTCGATCCTTTATTATTTAGAAAAAATTTGAGAAGCAGTCACACTGCATGCGCGTCTTACAAACTTTTAAGTATTTAATGCAATCGGTTTTTCAGAATTCTTCAAAAATCATGTGTTGAGCATCATAAAAATTTTCACATAACTGTATTTAATTTTTCCTGCTACTCAGAAAAATTTTTGTTTTAGAAACGAAATCATTTTTAAATAAGGAATCGATTTGATCTGCATTGCAAATACATAAAGATATATATTTTAAGTGACGGTCCGGTTTAAAATCTTAGCAAGCGAGAGGTGAACAAAAACTTAACAAATATCGTAGGCGTATACTAAGATTCGGAATCTTCTCGAGCAATTGTCGGACAAATAATAAGGAAAAAGCGAAGGCGAGGGGAGAGATAGTGAGTGAGTGAGAGAGAGAGAAAGAGAGAGAGAGAGAGAGAGAGAGAGCGAGAGAGAGAGATAGACTGGCTGTGGGTGTCGGAGCGGCGGCTGCGGTGCTTTTGGCCGGGCCATCACGCGAGAAGCCACGCGTTCTATTTAAAAACAGTCGCGGGCGCACTCCCGAGGGCTCGCGCGCTTTAGCCGACAGCCTCATGCTCTGCGCCTGCGGGGACAACCAGGAAGAATTTACGTAGCCTCCGTCTGTCGCTTTACCAAATTCCTCTACTCGTATAATTGTGATAATAGCGCTTCAGAGCTTCCATTCTTGGAAACTCTGAAACATCTAGAATTAGGTTTTCCTATAGAACTTTTCACGTATTATTTTAAAATTTGCTGTGATCTATGCCTCGTAATAATTGAGAAGAACTAGATATTAATTAATAATTAGTTTAGATGAAACAATTGAAATTACCTGACCAAAAGTTAATATACTAATTACTTATCGTTTCATTGGTATGCGGTTCTTTTTCTACTATAAGTCTCTTTGTACTAGCTCTTAGTTTTTACTAGATTTAGAAATTATATCAGTTAATTTAATTGCTGCTTGGTATATAGTTTCTTTGTCTACTAGACTGTTTGTACTAGTTTTTAGTTTTTATTAGATTTGGAAATTGTATCAGTCAATTTAATCCATTAACGCCCAAATGTCGATTTTTTCAACTCAACTTTCGACGCTATAATTTTTAATGTAAACATCCTGGGAAAAATTCAAAATATAGTGTTTCCGATAGTGTAATGTCTCATCTTTCAAATGCCTCTGCCAGAATTGACCTAAACGTCAAAGTAAAAAAGTTATCTCTTATTTTTCGGAACAAAAAGTAATTTTTTAAATTTTGTTTTCAAAAATTCGATATTTTGAATTTGGAAAAGCCTTAGTGGGTGCTTATTATTTAAATCAAAGGTGATCAGAATATCTCCTCTTTGAAACCTAGTCAGAATTTTTTAATTTTATTCATTAGAAGCCGAGATATTGCTCTTTAAATATTGAGAATAACGTTAATATTACCTAAAACACCTCCTATTTAAATTTTTGGAATATACGATTTAAAGAAATTTTTTTTCATAAATCTAACCAATTTCACTATAAAGTTTTTCTCCTAAGCTTTAATTTCTTTTTTTATTTGACTGTGTACGATTTTTTCAAGCCGAAATATTACAGTTTAATGAAAAATACTCACATTCTGATATTTTCGTAGGTTGCACCAAAATGACAATATCTAGGTTAGTAGATTGAGACCAAATCTTCACACATCGATATCTTGGCTTGAAAAAATCCTACAGATTTGACTAAAAAAAGAAATTAAAGGTTAAAAGATAAGCTTTCAAATGAAACTATCAAGATTCATAGCAAAAATTTTCGTATACTATATAATTCAGAATTACGGAATTTAATACTATTTCCAACGTTTAAATTGCAATATCTCGGCTTCTAATGAATAAAATTAAAAAATTCTGACTAGGTTTTAAAGAGCCGATCACCTTTGATCTAAATAATAAGCACCCACTAAGGCTTTTCAAAATTCAAAATATCGAATTTTTGAAAAAAAATTTTAAAAATTATGTTTTTTTAATTGACGTTTAGGTCAATTCTGGCACAGGAATTTGAGAGATCAGACTTTTTACCATCGGAAACACTGTATTTCGAATTTTTCCTAGGATGTTTACATTAAAAATTATAGCGTCGAAAGATGAGAAGAAAAAATCGACATAAGAAGATTACTAGATAAACGTTTCTTTTTTATCCTAAGAAAAATGTACAACAATCATTTTAGTTTTTGTAGAATTACGTGAAACAAATTTAAATTTTTACATTTTACCTTGTGTATCAGATGAAAATGGCATATTCCGCATCTCTTAATAGGGTAACAAGTTATCGTATACCTAAAAGGAGCCGTGAAAACCCAAAAAATAAAAAAATAATTTTATTATAAAAATTGACTTAAATATGGCCATGAATCACCCTAGAATTATTTTGAAAACGTTTCCTCGTCGGGAAAAAATTCAGGTCTGAAAGGGTTATCTTATAGTCTTCTAAAACCCTCATTGATTTTAAAATAAGGGAATTCTAAGCTGTACAATATGTCTGCGCAATCACAAAAATGATATAGGATACAAATGTGAATGTACGTGCAAAAGTAGATGCAGCCAGAATGTAGTAAGACGCGTCTTTCTAAACGCAGCCCCTATTCACTTACGTATAGATAGTTTTAGCTGCTCATGGTTATACTTCTTCTATACAATGATGCAAGTTGAATCTGGGATTGGTTGTACGAAATATTGTTAAAAACTCACTCAAATCCATTGAAAGCTACATTTATTGATGTATATTTCTCGAAATTGTCAGAATTCTTGGATATGTTTCGTGATTTAAATTGGACGTGTATGAGTCACACTATAGATAAACTGTACATTAGGTTGTATTGCATACGATATATTTAAAGTCTTGTTGGAAATCATAAAATTAGATATACTTGCTGACAAATGAAGTGACAAATTCCAATGATTAATTTATAGGATCCATAGAATATAGTTTATTATAAGTATAGTATAATGTTTCACCTTTTAAAATTGAACTTGAGGATATAAATAGTTGTAGGTGGATTCTGCTACAATGCTATCTGTTTTCGTATGCTTGACCCTTTGACAGGCAGTTTCGAAGCCCAACCTGTCTTTAAATATATATTCAAACAGCAGCCCGTCAAAGTTTCGTAACGCATTGTCTATGATATTTTCGTTCGCTTGTACATCATAGCCACGTGCGTGTATAGGTATTTGAAAGAGCAAACTTCATTCTAAACATGATTGAGCGATATTTGATGACGATTGTCATATCATATTGAATTCATATCGTAATATATCATTGTGTTTACTGTCCGAATAGTACCTACATATTATTCATCAAGAAAAATACCCATTTAAAAGAGTGAAAGGGTGTTAGTTTAGTTAGTTAGTGAAAGGGTCTTACTTTGTAATTTTGCTTCACAATTAATTATGATTCATTATGAAAATCAGTGTCTTGGGATCACGTTTACTAATTTGAGAAAATGAGTGATTATCCCAATGAAAATCTCTTTAAAGTCTTGAATCAGTGACATAATTCTATCTTGTATCATATATAATACATCAAATAATAAAATCAACATTATTATGTAATGTCTAATATGATCGGAATCCAAATAAAAGTTTCTGTAAGTCGGTAAATTTGATCTCATCCAAAGTAGAAGCATTAACTTTAACCAAGAGCTTTCTCACTCCAAGGAAGTAGCTATACTTGCGGTAGACGTAATGAAGCAGCGCGCAATGAGGCGCCGTATAGCCTACAGCATCGTGGCTGCAAAAAGCTCATCGTCGCACACTCTTCCGTCATACATTCACTGTTACGCTGCACACACATACAGCTACCTTACACACACGCTACATAAATAAATTTTCAAACTGACATTCTCGCCCTTGCTCGACAGGTAAATTCCACGCTCGGCGGTACGTGAAGGCAGGCGGCGATATATCGAAAAAAAGCCCTCCTCCCCCCGCGAGAGCCAAGAGGAGAGGAGAAAAAGGCAGGCGCAACAAAAACTAAGACGAAAGAAGAGAGAGAGGTATAGAGAGGTAGAGAGAGGTAGAGAGAGAGCGAACGAGTGAAAGGAGCAGCACACAGAACAAAACAAGAGAGATAGAGAGTAGGAAGTAGCAAGTATAACGAAACGCAACGAAAGGGGCTGGCGCATGCGCAACGAGCGAGCGGAGCGATCCCCTATACGACGAGTCTGCGCCCATGATACACAACATCACCTCGAGGATATACACATATACCATCCAGTAGGCGCTAGCAGCCCGTGAGCTTCGGACGCGAGTATCGCTCGCGTGGCCGTCCTCTCCGACTCTCCGATCCCAGTCTAGTAGTACACCTACAAGTACACACACGCAGGACCATAATCTCAGCTGCGGCAGACGATAAAAGAGGGGCACCGGAGCGAGAGCGAGAGGTGGCGCGCGAGCGCGGGTGTGCATCCCACGATGCTGGATCACCGGCCCATCGTCAGAGCTATTGCACGTGTGACCGGTGCTTGTGAGTGTGTGTGATATACATTGTGTCTGTGCGCGCCGGGGGGGCCAAGGTGAGCCGCTGCTGTTGCTGCTGCTGCTGCTGCACCTACTCTCTACTAGCCATATAACGCAAGGGCGGCTGGTGAGCTCGGTGTCGGACGGCACTTGTTAACGAGAGAGGGAGAACGTACATACGAAGGTGAAAGAGGAGCTCGCTCATAGAGACGGAGAGAGGAGGAGGAGGAGGAGGAGGAGGAGGAGGAGGAAGTGGTAGTGGAGGAGGGAGAGGAGAAGAAGATAACGGAGGATAGGCAGAGTTGGAGTCTCGCCGCGGCTGATCGAGGATGGCCGACAGCGAGGGTGGCTCCGAGCAGGATGACGTCTCCTTCCTACGCACGGTGAGTCCTTTAACTACTATTAGGTATATATATATATATATATATATATAGTTAATTCTTAGCCCACTCCTTGCTGCTCTGGGTTATCGGGTGGGGGAAGATGCCGGTAGGCGGACCTCGCGGCCAATCGCCGACTGCTATATAGTTTCGTAGCCGCTATGGTATATACTGCTCTCTGCAGACGTGCCTTGCAAAAAGCTTTTAATAATACGCCCTCGTAACTACTTAGTTTTTGGAACTAAATTGATCACGGAGGAAGTGTGCGAAACGCACACATATTTAATTTTGCAGCACTGGGAATACAGTACAAGAAATTCAATGTTAACTATTCTCTAAATTGATCTTTTCATTTATGAGTCTTGGTTCAAGTTATTTAAAAAGTCTACTCAATATGATATCGTCTATACTTCTTCATTGAAATGTTTAGAATTTTGTTAGGTCTTTTTCATTCCTAACATGTCCGCGATTAAACTATTTTCTTTTCTTTTACTGAACGTTGATTAGCCAAACGTCAAAGGATTAAAATTCTTTTGTTTGATGGCAAGAATGTGAGATCAAGTGGAATTATTTATTATTAAAAAAAATAGCCGCATTTTGTTGTACAAATGGATCTTGTAATATTTGAAATATTATAAAACGTAAATTAATCATAATAAAGATGTCGTGATTAAAATGGGTCATACGGAATACTGTAGGGGCTTTTACTTGTGTATAATAAAAATTACTTCACACATTTAAATATTCATTCTCTAGAAAGAAAAGTATTATATTGAAAGTAGGTGTGACAATGACGTTAAAAAAACAAATTTTTATTAGAAAATAGCGATAACAGATTTTTCCCTATTATTTTGAAAGCTCCAAAATTCGTTCAGATTTAGTTACCTTGATACAAAAAGTTGATTTATAATTTAAATAAATACAATAATATGGAAACTCAAGTATTCCAAAAGATACAAGAAGCAAATAATGGACGAGTCCAGAGCATTTATGTTCACGTTACGTTCGATATGCAAATAACAAAAAGTTTGGTACAACCTGCATGACATAAGAAGCATCTCAACTACTTCATATGATGGTCAGATTAAAGTTTTGTAAAGTTTTTAAAGTTCCACATTAATTTAATTATATTATTTCTTTATTTTAGAAATATGTCACATTAGTTTATAAAATTAAATAAATTTTTTTTCTTATTCCTAAAATTGTTTGTAATATGTAGCATATCTAATTACTATAATGATGATTTTTATCTGTCACTATGATCTATACAGAATGATAAGAAAAAAATTGATACAGTGAAAAAAATATTTTTTTACGTAGAATCTTATGATTTGTTTCTTAACATAATAGACTTAGCGTAATTTAAATTCAATAAGAAAATAACTTATTTTATGTTTAAATTCGATTATCTTTAAATTATTTTGCAATCAGGGATCTCTAGTACCGACATCATCTTATTACTACCATGAATCTTCTACATGCTCCCATCTTCGACATGCAACGCATAACATAAAAGTTTATTATTATCTTTATCGTTAAAAGAAAGGTACCGCAATATTGGAAATTTTGTAATTCTTAGAAAATGCTTATAGCAACCATTGTTTGTAATATCTTTTTTATAGATTCAAAGTGGCCACCACTTTTATAGCCATAGTATCTAATAAATGTACAAAAGAGTCATGTAAGGAACGTATATTATAAATCCTGTAAATTATTAAGCGTATAATTGAGCATAAAAATGTCGTTTTGCAGTAATAGCAGTACTAAACAGTCTTTTGCAGTTTTTCTTATTCTTTATTTGAATATGGTCGCTGACATATTTTTAGGTGTTTAACAGCCATATTATTTTTCTAATATAATATTTCCTAAGTTTATAAAATGATAACATTTCTAGAATATTATAATATAAAATACCCCTGTATACAATAATATGATAAGATTTATTTTCTCTTCCATTATCAGCTAATTGAAAAAATTTGCAAAGCAATGAGATGTATCTAATATGTGACTGATATTTACAAAAACGGTACATGTTGCAATTATTTTATTACTTAAATTAACTATATAGTACAATTTATTTTCTCCAATAAAAATTGAAAAATTTACTTTCTTTAGAAAGAATAATACGTTCTTTTTAAGTTAACTAAGTAAACAGTATAAAAATATCTTTAATCTATAAATGAAGGAAATCAATTCTTCAGATGGATTTTTAAACTCGAAGAATAGAATTTATAAAATTGTCGAAGTTTGAAATTTAACTTGGACTGGGGGATCATTCCAAAGAATCTGAATACACGCGATATTTCCAATTCAGTCAATCCCACTACTTTATCACTGAAAAGATTTCATTTTTTTTTTTTTTTAAATCTTTCCCCACCATTGTTACGTACATACAAATTTTTGTAGTTTGTTCACACTCTGTACAACAATCGCGCTTTACATACGTTGTATGGAAATAATATTATACGCAACACGTGTACTCAGGTGTATATCCTGCACTCGTGTAATCGCTACGCTTGCTACCCTCGCGTCGTTCGGACGATCACTTTCTCCTTCGTCAACAGAGCGTCTAACGGTATTACTGTTCTATATCGAGAAAATTTGGTGCGAAAATAGCAAAAAAACTTAACGTAATTTTGTTAGGAACATACTCATGCGAAAATGTGTACACCATTTTCTCCGTGTAGTTGCATAATGTATTCTTTTCATATACAAAGTCCAACTTTTGTGTGCGTCTCTTAGTACGTTTGCGCTCATTGTTCGATAATATGATATAAGCGCGAAAAGTGCCATGAAGTTATCTGAACTCGTGTGGTTGTCATCCTCGTCGAAATAAACTTCTTTGCTTACTATTTGCGTAATGTATAGGTACTATAGGAGGGAATCATTTTTATAGAAAGTTACACAGATGGCCCCTGTAGTTTAAACTTGCATTTAATTGTTACTTTATTTCTTTTTATTCTTTTATCGATGGTTCTTTTATCGATTGATATCTCAGCTTACTCTGTAGATAAAACGTGTAATTCTAGATACAAAATACGAAGTTTCTCTATATTTTAAAATTGCCTTAATGTTAATACTATATTATTTATACTATATTATTCGAAAGACGATTAGATTCTAAAGAGAATGGATAAGGAAACGGAATGCTTTTCTCTATGGAATAGTCGCTGGAGGCTAATTGCAGAATTTATTATGTTTAATGAGTTTTCTTGAGAGGAACTTAGGATCAAGCTTAATTGTTTTACTGCATTTATAAGTAGTTAGCGAATAAATTTGCTTAACTCAGTTATTTTCAAGATCAAACGCAACCTGTTTATATGTCCCATCTGTGATCAATTTGCAAAACCAAATACGTTAAGACCTTCAATTAATGAATTAACGTTTTTATTTTAAGCATATCAATTGGATTTTGTGTTATACAGTCGTTACTAAAAGAACGCTTGTATACACTTTTTAAATTCATAAAAATTGGATAAAATTTGGTATCATTTTCGTATTACGAAGAATATTATTTCTATAATTTAGCATATTGCCTATAAAATAATGATACAGATACTGGTGGGCTTCGCTCGAATATAATATAAAAATTATAATGGTATTATACACATGTCTCAGTTGATATTGACCAATATTTTTTAAAATCGAAATCGTTTTGACCAAAAAAAAACGTGGGACAAATGCAGAAACACACAATCAGTCACAACATAATGATTGACACCATAACTCTAAAGTATAATACGTGGAAAGAAATGTGTATAACAGTTCTAGTAAATTGTTCGTATTTTTAAGGTTCTGATGGATACTAGATACATATAGTTGCTAGTACGATAAAATATGTCTTTAAATAGTCAACAGATTGATCTTCCAATTCTCAATTTCCTTTCTGCATTATGAAATTCAATCTCAACTTTGAAAATTTGAAAAATAGGGGACGGGGCGCGGAACAGAGGAAATTAATCCAACTAGGTTAGAGCGTTGGAAACTTGGCGAGTCAGAGGTGTGGGTAAGCTCGAGAGCAGATTGCACCTTGATAAATTTTGTACACCCCAAAAGCACCGTGCGGATACCGCAGAAAGTTTCGAGTGCAGGACGTTCATGCGGCATCTGCTGCCGCAATAGATGCGCCGCAAATGTGCGCGACGATCCTCTGAAGGGCTGTGAACGCGTGATTAAACGCGACTTTTCATGTGAGCTGTGGAATGGACTGGAACAATATCACAGCGCGCGGTAGCGCGCCAAAGACAAGTATATAGCGTCGCGAACGAGTGTGCGCGACCGTGCCTTATATAAATCTCATTTGTCATTTTCCTCGAATTCTCAAAAACAGGTATCGCATATCTGTTAATAGAACGATTAAACCAAAAAGTTACGTATGTTACGTGAAACATATTGTAATTGCGAGTCATTTGAAAAAAGAATTATGAAAATCCATCCAGTGAGTCAAGAGAAATATTTATTCAAAATTTTTTCTGTCGATTTGAGCTCAGAAATTTTTTCGGTGCGTTTGAATTTTTATATATTCTGATCATCAGGAGAGTCTAGAAAGTGAATAAATTCTTCTCACGCTTGAAACTGCGCATGTAAGAAACAGCTGTGCCTATTGCGGAGAGAGGGCGAGAGAGAGAGAGAGAGAGAATTTAAACGATATCAGTAAAAGATTATATATTATCTTAGTTTTGGAGCAGAAGTTTAAAACTTTATTATTTATTATTTATAAAGTTATAATATATTATAGTAAAAAATAAAATATGTAATAAAATATGTAATGTAAATAAAAAGTTCTTATTTTCTTCTTGTGCAATAAAAAAAATAGTGAAAGTATTTATTTAAAATCATTATAAATTCAAATGCCAAAATATATAATATAATAGTTATATTAATATTGAAATTCTTCTTGTGTAATAATAGGGAAAGTAATTATTTATTTATTTATTTAATAATTTAAATGTCAAGATATAATACAAAAACAATAGTGAATTTGGTTAGTAGGTTATTCATGTAGAAGAAGGCTATCCAGACAGTTTTTTGCCTATTGCATTCTTTAAAATATTTATCATAAAACTGTTTATATTTATATACTTTTACGTATCAGATTAAATTTGGTAAGAAAGTATATATTTATACTGGTACAGATACAAAATTAATATAAATATATAATTAGAGTTTCAAGTGTACGCATTATCTTGATGTTCTTAATGTTAATTTTTCGTCTCAATCTAAATGTGCATGCTTTACACGGTTAAAATTTCTCAGCAAAGTATGTTTATTGGTAAAGATGCAAAATCAATAAACATAATCAGTGTTTCAATGCAGTAACAGATTTTGATAAAAATAAGTTGAATAGAAAAACTTCCAACGAGAACCCAAATTTTCTTATTCAACTAATTTTTACCACATTTTGATACACTTTATAGAAACTAATCTTATTTATTATATTTTCCTTTATTTTTGCTTTTTTTAAGTAGCAGGTTGTATTTTTTAGAATTTATTTTTTTAAAGTATTTTAAAAAAATGTACAATATTGTTTCTTTAATTTATTATTGTTTCATATATAAAAGCATACTTGTCTACATTTTACTTTTTTAAAAGTTTTTTTTAAGTGATTATATACATGAAGAATGTCAATACAACTTCTTTCTCATTAATGAATATTTAAGAAAGATATAGTAGATTTTAATATTGTCAAGTTAACGAAACCATATAAGAAGAATAATTAGTATAATCAGCTACTATTATTGATAATAACGGTCATTTGAGTCTTTACTAGTATTTCTGTGTTAAAATACTTGCTGTCATAAGTCATCTACAAACAAGGAACTAATTCTTGGTTAATTAAGTAGTAAAAAAATGGCAATTCGTAATTGAAAAATGGTAAAAAATGGTTTTTATGGTTTCTAGAATTAAAATATTATTTCCTCTTATTTGAAAAGCTTAAGAAACGATAATTTCAAATAATCAGTTTCTATTTAATTAATTAAAAATATCATGCGGCTGAGTCATGTCATTGAACTTATAGGTAACTTACTTAGAGTGTCTTCACCCTATAAAAAACATAACCCGTTAGTTAAAAGGGCAATTGAAAAGGATATAAATTAGGTAAGTTTAAAATCTATATCTTAGTATACATCTTTACTATTAACTATGCTTTTTATATTTAGCATCAAGCATAAACCTTCATAACAAAAATTCTAATGTCAATTTCGTAACCTATCCATCTACGTGTATTTGTGTTCGTTAGAGTCAATTTTCGGGGTTTTCTTTTTATTATACAAGTTAACTTAAAAATCACAATAAATAGTCCTGGAACTGCTTTCATAATCTTTTCACTACTGGAATATTTTTGGTATAACGGAGGAACGAAAACAGAATTAATTATTATTATTAGTTTTTAGTCTTATCAATTTTTGAAATTTCGAGAATCCATAAAATAAAAAGGGAATGTAGATTTAATTAAAGTTTTATCTACTTATTTGAACAGAAATATGGTAAGAATGGCCGAGTTAATTCATATTGCGTTCAATATTCAGAATTAGAAGCGGATGGATATAGGCAGACTTTATAATTTATAATAAAAATTTTTAAAATTTTGCTTTGAATTATATCTGAGTTTTTTATATTAAATAGTTTTTTACGCTCTAAATAATGACAGATTTTTTTATATTTTCTCTGTAAAAATTGAATTTTTTTTCCAATTTGATATAATAACGTATATATAATTGCACATTAGTTATATCAGAATTATCAGCTATCAGTATTACGTTCGTAAAAGATTTTATATTCCAGTATACAAAAAAAAAATTTTCGGAGGTACGAAGAATAATTTATTTATAAAATTATCGTTGCAAAAGAAACAATATTGTCGATATTATTTCTAAAAACAATAAAAGTTTACAAAACTGCACTAGTAACCGAAGAGGCAAATTAGTCTAATTCGGATAATGAATGAAAGAATTATAAAAGTTTTTTCATACGTTTTTATTATGAATCATTTCCCCGTGCATGTGCAAACATGACACTGGCCCAGGGCCAAATGTGCATAATGTAATAGAAATGAAGAATACAGCAAAATTAGTGTTTCTATGCAGACCAGGCCTTGACGGACTAGCCCACTGGACACTTGATTTTAAATAATTCTTCTATTTTCTTTTTCGGGGTTATCGCTATCACGGAAGGGATTTATATAAATGAAACACTGATTTGAGCAATCGGGGGCACAAGGCCTTTATTTGCTCGGAGGAAAAGCCCTAAGGCATAAAAACCTCCAGAAAAATACATGATTGTACCGGGTGCACCGCGATACCTTAATTTTTTAGACTCTTTCGTTAATAAACTTTAGAGGGCTCTTTTTATAAAGACTACGGAGTCAATTAAAATGTCATGCCTTGAGGCGGGCAGACTAGGGCTCTTTCAATAATCGGGTGTCCCACGAGGAGAAACCTTCGA
>UELU01138133.1:0-11708 GCA_900490025.1 Megastigmus dorsalis | reverse complement strand
ATTTCCTTTATTCAAAGCTTTAAAGCTTAATGCCACATATATATTAGAGAAAATTAAAGCCACATATATACTTAGAGAAAATTATTTAAATTAAAAAAAATCCTATATTTAATTTGCAATTCATTAAATTAATTGAGTATATATACAAATTAAAGTTTTGATTTAGATTTTATTAAATAAAAATTAAGAAAATATAATATATAATGAGAACATACAAATAGTCTTTTAATGGATTTTTTATAATTCTTATTATAAAATTATTGTTGTATTAATTAAGCACTATTTAAAATTATTATAATTATTTCTTGTTGACATTTTACTAAATGGGAAAAATAAATTAATAAAATGATATTAATAAATCTCTTTATTCAGTCTCCAATTTGTTCAATTCGAATAATTACATAAAATTTATTAATTCAGTAAATAAATAATTTAAAGAATTAATTAATGAAAGTACAAATCGCCGGTGCATTTACATTTTGCTGACAAAATTCAAGCATTGTGGTTGTAAAAGTTGCGCCAACGCATTGCTGGTATTATGTCGTTATTCTGACAGAATGCGCATGCAGCATTTACAACCTCACAATGTTGGCAAAAAGACGCCAACCTGAAGCGGCAATTCCGTGTTTGACACGTCTATCGGTAAAACAGAGCCCTCCGGCTTCCCTTTAAGCAGACGACGGATACTAATTTTCGTACGCTTTTATTCTTTCAAATCACATTTTATTTATACTTTCCATACTTTACTCTCTCATTTTCTTCAAATTATTATTATTTTTTAATTTTAAAACTAAGTTATGGTTGTCATAAAACGAGTAAGTATCGAATTACTAAAACAGTGTTGGAAAATGGGGCCCCGTTCGAAAACCGGTTTTATTAAAAGCAATAATTTCTAAATCTATAGTGTTGATATAAAGTTTTTGTAATTTTCTATATATAAATATACTTTAACATGGATGACGTCATAACCCCATTCTACAGCATCATTTTCTATTTGCTGTATCTATTTGAATTTTAGTTTACATTAACTAGAAAGAACATGCAATTTCTCTATTTCTTATTTACATCCAATTGGAGTGCAGCCATAAATATTTAATTTCTTGTTTATGTTTTATTTCATTTGAATGGAAGGGTAATTTTTCTTTAAAAATTAGAGGGATGAATAAAATAAATATAAAATAAAGAATAAAACTAATGCTAATTTTCAAATATAAATGAATAATGTTTGAATACTTATTTTGTATCGCTTTCGTACGAATTCTTATGGAATATTGGATGATCTTGAAACAGACATTTCTCGTCTATAGATATACTATTAGATGCCGTAATAATGAAAACCATGTTTCGTTTAATAAAAGTTTTACATTAATAATTATTTCAAGGAAATGTTATTGTCACTCAGGAAGTCTTATTGCGTATCTATATGTGTATTTAGTACATATATGTGGAACGGCATACTTTTATATATATATAATATTAAACTAATTTAGGCATATTCACAATTCATAAATCATTTTTTTATTTGTTTAGTATATTTATTTACTATATCAAAATTCTCATTTTATATCGAAGTCTAATTTACTTTTTTGACCGAATATAAACAAAAGATAAGCATATTAAACAATTTTTATCGATTCCCTCCAACAATGCAAACACGAGCTTCAAGCTCGGACTGTTTGCTTATATATAATTTACTTAAATTTAAAAAATTAAAAGTTTAAAAAATAAAAAAATAAAATTAAAAAAAATATATTTTAAAAGTATTCCATACATGATGTAGTTATCGCCCTTTTTAAAAAAAAATTCGTCAGATATTGGACACCGTATTCGGATCAGTCGGTTTTCTTGGTCGAAGTATAGTGCATCGACACATACTTCTTGCGCTGCTGATCGGACATGCGGCCCCACTGGCGACCGGCTTGCCGAGCCACGTCGGTTACGAGCTTGTGTGGCCTGCGCGAGTACATCTTCATGAAGAAGACGATAAAGGGGTTGCAACGTTTCTTGGGCTTGCCCGTCGATAACTTTGACTTTGACCCACGTTCAGATTTCGTCTTTCTAAAGCGCATAGAAGCGTAATGTTTTAATAAAGTCGAACATTTTTTATCCTCAGCCATTTCGTATTGAAGTGATAAAAAGTAAGTATTTGCACATAGCAATTTTTTAGTATAAAACTGCAGGTAAAACAGGCATGAGTATTGAAAGAGGCCAATTTTCTTAAATGAATCTTTAATTTGATGAAAATGCTTTCTCTATTAGAAAATTTATCATTACATTTTTCAGTGTTCGATTTATCGATTTAGTCTAGATGTATTGAACCTTAAACGTAATTTATAATTATATGATTTTATTCGATTTTGGTAAAAAATGTAGTAAGAATGTTGAAAACAATTAATTAAAATGTTTATTGAAAAAAATAATTAAAAATTTATGTTTAACTCTAAGCAAAGAGACAATGATGACTATCTTTAGTGATATTTAATCTGCAAAGTAAACGGTCTTCTTTAAAGCGAATTTTTCATATGTGCAAAGAACGAATGACAAATCAATATCAATGCTATAATTTATATATTATACATTTTTACAGTTGATTTAATATTAAAAACTTTTCTGCATCTAATATTTTTATGTATATGGTGAATTTTCATAGATTCATCATTTAACTGATTTTGGCAGAATGATTTTTTGAAATTAAAACCTTTATGCTCTAAAGGATTGAGTTGATATTATATTATATACTTTCAATTTGTTACAGATAAGGCAAACCAATTTCGTTAACTATTATTTTTTATAGTCTGATCTTGAAATTGATATGTAAATAGATAAAAGTTTGAAACTATCATTTTAGAAAGGTCAAAATCTTCTATCCTCCAAAAAAATATTTTTTTTTTTTAGAAAGTAAGCGGTAAAGTACATAATGAACCGACCTTTTACTTAACAGATAAAATAGTCCTTTCCCAAGGTTATTTTAACCGTTTAATATAAGGAATTCAAACATTTATTTTTTTCCGTGTTCTACATTATACTAACTTTTCTGCGCGTTTATGATTCGCCTCCTTTTCTTCCTCATTTACACCTGGTCTTTCGTGGTCCTGCGGCTCATTCTGTTCGTTCTCCTGATCAGTTTTCTCCTCGTGCACTTCATCCCTGAGATTTTCATCCGCGGCATGCTGTGTATCAAGATGATACGATCTACAGCACAAACGTTTCATACAATGTTTGAAATAGTTGTAGAGACAAATAAATTCTCTATAGTTATGTTGAAGAACAGTTTAAACATCTTTCACATAAAACCTATAAGTAAAGTGAAAATTTAAATTATAATGACAAATTGTAGCCCTGATGTTCAGCTTTTAGATTGATCTAACTCGGCATCACAGCTATATTTACAGCGTTTCCTACAAATCAAAATGTACATATCGACGTATTTGAAACGATTCTGGAACGAAAGATGTATGCACTTAACGTGAATATTTCGTTTCTATGTTTCCAAAAAGCTATTTTCTGTGATACATACCTGGCTTCGTCGTCAGCTATTGAAGCTAGTGGTGATTCTACGGTGCAGTAGAAGTTCGATTCTGGCTCGATATTCACGATCGACTCCTGATTATTAATGCTGATAACAAAAATTTCGACTATTATTTTATATTGATAATTTTGTGTAATCGATATCATTAGCTGTGTTCGATTAAATATAATCTTAATACATATGGGGTTAGATTATTATAGGACGAGATTTTTTAATTTAATTCAAATTTTAAGATTTTGATTTGGTGATCCACATATTTCTTTAAATTAGGTAGTTTTTTGGATTTGAAAACCAAATAATGGATTCGAGATTAATCATGTATATATATATCTTGTTCGTGCGTGCAATTCAATTTAAAATTGTTAAATACATATAGGCATAAAACTAATTTTTATAATCACAATGCAGACTGTCAATCTCGTTCCTATGTCAAACTTCGATTAATTATTAGTCTATAATTTAAGTAAGTGAAGCAACTGAACAAATCAATTTAAAAATGTTTGCGCTTAAATTGCACGTGATTTCGGTTGACCGGACGAATACGGCTACAAAGATTGTTCCTGAATTTTTTCCAAGATCATACCTGATTTAATTAGTATAAGTTATATTTGCTGTTAATATTTCCTAAATACATTCACTGGTTATGTTAATAAAATTTTAATTTATTGCGTGGCAACCACGTTGAAACCTATAACCATATGTGAATTCTAAGAATCATCAGTCTTAGGTTATTTTCACCGGGACTGTGAAATGTCAAATTGTGCCTAGATGTAGTAGTGGATACCTGGCTTCTGAGTCACCGTTAATAATTTCGCTTTCACACATCTTCAATTTAGTATATTTAAGCACTGACTAAACTATTACTTTACCGAAATTTGCTCTTTCCAAATTTGTATGAATCGCACGTAAAGATTTAAAAAAAAAAACAAATGATATTTATAAATTTTGAGCGCCTAAAAATGAAATGTAGGTAAATAAAATTACATCAAATTTAACAACTACATTTTACATGACAAAAATTAACCAGTGAATGATTGTTTAATGTTTAAGCTTAGGAAATTGGTTTTTCAAAGTCAATTTCATCTTCTAAATCATTTACCTTCTGTTACCGCTTTATAAAAGCCTTTCCGAGTCAAATGTATTAAATAGAAAAATTTTTGTGTAGTTTAAACCTTTTCGTACAGGAATCTTTATTTCGATATATAGCAGAATTATTCTCCTTTCAGTAAAATCATTTTCCCCGAGATCGTGGTATTTCCATTTGTAAGATAAGTACAAATAGTCCTTGTTTCACAATAAAAATAATGATTTTGTATTTTTAATAACATAATAAATAATATAGCTATACTTACATTATATGATAGTCTTAAAGTGACAGAAAATGAGTTATTATGAATAAAGATTGATTCTCTTTCATAATAGGTAATGTTTTGTTTTTATAGTATAGGTGTATGTCCCATTTAGTGATCCTGTTCCTATTTGTATGATTTTCATCTTATAAACACTCATAAAAAAGAACAAATAAGTAAAATTCATTCAATAGATTTTTGTTATGAAACTCGTGTTGCAATTTCTCAGTTACGTTGCAAAGTAATACGTTTTAAGAATTTGTGAGTGCTCTAAAGTACCGCGTAACACACTTTTTCTAGGTTAGGCACACAAATAAAGGACACATAATAAGGTTCAATGTGTCCTTATGGGAAAACGAAAGGGCACATTAATACGGACTAAATCGTTTTATTTTAATTTAAAGAAAAAAATTGTGCACTAAGAAATAGTTTAAAATTATAAATCATCCTTTTGCTGATAAAAAAGATTAAAATGAAAACTATAATACATTTATTAACGAAAAAATGTTCAAACTGAAAAATGTTCAGTTCTAACTGAAAAACACTAACCGGGACAGTTACCCCAGCTGTATTAGTTCTCAATGGTTAGCGATGTATAATGACTTGAAATTTTCAACGTTCTACTTTATATGGGCTTGCAAGCCTCATTAACAAGGAGGGGACCGGAGATGCGGGCCCAGGATTTCCTAGCAAATCAACAGTTTTTGTGATGATAAAGAAATTAAGTAGTGACTGAAACGTTATAATCTCATGTAAAACGGTTAATTACAGACAATATAGCGTTAAGAGCTTATTTAGAAGCTCATTCTAAGAAAGAAAGTCACTCTGCCGCTTGAGGTAAAATAATTAACTGTCTCACCAAGTTCTCACCTCGCTGCAACAGCCGCGGGCACGTAAGTAATGGAGAAAAAAAGAACGAGAGCGATCCTCTCGACTCCCATCTCTCTCACACACATTCACACACACACACACACACATTGCACACACGGTTGCAGGCTGCGCATGTGTTCATCGATAAAGTGGCCTCCTCACGGCTCGGCGGTCAGCGATGTGACCTCGTCCGCTCTCTCTCTCTCTCTCTCTCTCACCTGCAGCAGCTGCGCGCACGCCATTGCCGCGCTGCATCGCGGAATATTCATCGTCGCGCGTAGGCGCGTTGTTAGCACACTCGTAGTCCGAAACCCCGCGTGGCAGCGGTCCTATGGTACCTACATAGTTGCGTCTATGGAGGTTTTTGGTGCCGATCCGATGTCGCAACCGCACTGCTATGGACAAATGCCGCAATCGGGGGTTGACCAAGAATTGACCATTCTGTATTTTATGTAGAAAATAGTTTGTGTAATACAAAAGGGGAATCTCAACGAGGTCAAATTCAATCAAGTCTTTAGGGTTAATGTGTAAAGCCTATAAGTCATTCTTCTACTTCCATGTATTCAGAATATATATCGCGAGCGATTTAGCCTTTTTAAAATGTATTTTTGGTCAAGTGAGGAAGTTAATATTGAATGGGTTTGACGTAAAATTTATTTAAAATAATTGGTATTTTCTTTAATCGAATGTCCATTTTCTATACCCTTATGCCAAGTTTATTCAATTCGTTATTCGATTTGCTGCAGAAAACTCGAAAGAGACGTTTATACTTGCATTTTGAAATTATTCTGGAAATTTATATTTCCGCTAGTTGGTTGTCCAAATTTATACATAGAAAACATTGGAATCAACAAAGTTTAAAAGGTTTTCTAAATTTATGTTCGTCTAAAAGTCAGTTTATGGTGAAATTTTAAAAACAAACCCAAATTGTTAGATATGCAATAAGTTAAAAGATATAAAATTCAATAGCCTGGTATACTACAATATGGTGCTTTTATTGTATTTTGTCTGAGCCCTGGTTTTTAACACTGAAAAGATTGTTGTAGCAATAATTATTATACCGTCTAGATGATTTGGCATATGTCTGATTTTCACTTGTGTCTAATTTGTATTCATTGCATTAGTCATAATTGATCCATTTTTAATGTAAGGAATTATCGATTTCACCGAGTCTTGACATGGGGTTATTTTAATTTCATTCTCACGATTCAATCTCGTGAAACCGAACTCACGTCTTTTGCAACCTCTCTCAAACCTCACTTATCTTGCATCAAATGCAAAAGAATAGCGTTAACCAATTGCTTTAGCTCATTTGCAAATAAAATGCTCATAAATTGTGGTGCGAGCGATTTTCGAATTTCGAAAGGGTGACGAGTCTGTGGCATTCTAAATAAAAAGGTTAGATACTAACAGTCGAAAATAATGTTTACGAGACGTACGAATGATTTTCACCTTGACCTTGACCCGAGGGCTAATAATCTCACGTTTCAGGTTCGATTGCTTTTACTCTTATTATCCCTTTGCTATCTCAGCCCTTTTTTCATTTCACACTCTTATTTCCTCTTATCGTCGAAGCACAGGCGAGTTATCAAAGTGGCAAAGATGTACGTTCTTTTCATAGTGTAGTATTTCTGCGTCTTTACTTTATTTCGTTTTGCTGTGTACTACGGATGAAATATAATAAAACAAATACAAACTTATAATTTCAGATTATGTTTTTTAGTTAATCATCAAAGGATATTATTCTTTAGCATATTTAATTCTTGAAAGAGAAAAGGAAGACATTACTTTTCAGCACTTCTCCTTTTCTTCAGTTGTGCTTAGCAATAATCAAGTTATGAACATTCAATCAAATTTCTTATAGTCTATTTGAGTATAATTCTTATATAATATTGTCATTGCTCGAAGTCATAAACTTTTTCTGAATCTTAATTTGGATGAATTAATCAATACCTCAGAAAGCGAGAAAAATATTTTATTCTTAAAAGATTTTCATTATGAGCGATCGCTTAGGACGTTAGCATTTAGTCTTATTTTAATTTGCCAATTCAAGATCAATTGTCTCTAAGATCCATAACACAAAAGTACAAATTCGTTAAAATTTTATGGCTTCCTTTTAAGTATTTGCTGTTGTTGACAAGCTCTTGTTCAATTCATTAATGGCATTTGATAATGATGTTATTTGGCTGGTATTCGGGTATGTTTAAAAATGCCATATTTGTGTAGTAAGTCTTCTATACCTACCTTGCTAGTTAAACTTTTCCAAATAATTTCACTTAATGAGAGTAACGGAGGTTTCAGATAGTAATTCTAATGAGAGTACTGTTGAGTTCTTAACTTAGAGCAGTGTTTTATATATATATATATATTAACTCATTAATCCCCGAAATAACTAAAATTTTGTGTAAACTTCAACGCTATAATTTATGATGTATATGAAATAGTAAGTATTTTATTTCTGTAATTTATTTCTAACTAGGGCTCATTTTTTTAGAAGAATTTGATGTAAGGCCTAGATAGAGGTCGAGGCTTAATGCACAAGTATAGTGCAAAAGGGGGATCAGCCAATGACGCGCGGACTTTAACAAGCCTAGTCAAAACTCGCTTACCGCTAGTGCTAATCCTACTTGTGCACTATATATATGTACTTTATGCTTCGACCTCTGCGTTATATAGGTCCATAGAAGTTCAACATATATATCTCAATGATTATGGCTACAAGTACGTTAATGACACTTTTCAGTCGATATATTTTCATTTTAGTTAAATTCATTTCAAATTTCACTATATTTTTCTAAACCTTTTTTTTTTACAATTTCGCGATTCGATTCTTATATTTGAAAAGAATGAGATAACTGTTAAACTTTGTAGTTTATTCATAGCTTTTGTAACTTTTCATAAAAAATGGGTTTTTGAAATAATTAATATTCTGAATTTTATCAAGCTTCGATGCAGCTTTTGCAAATATAATTCTCAGATGAATATAATTTTGCATTCTTTGACTAAATACAACTGGATGTCGCTGATATTTCAACTCTAGTTTCTTAGATTATATATTAGGTATACTATTGGTATTCTCTGAAAGTCGGCTGAAATGCCACGAAACGCGCAACAATGAACGGTTCCATTCTCTAAAAGCACATAGTGAATCGTTGCAAAATGCACAGCGGCGTAAATTGTTCAGAAATCCTGCGGCGATCATAAATTAATTCATTATTCGGGACTTATGAGCGCGCAGAGAGTCGAGGTCAATATTTTTGGCGGCTGCGGGGGTAAATTGGTATCTCTGGCAATGCGGATATACCCTGGATACGATGGCTGTTATCGGCGACCTTGGCACTCGTTGCTCTACTACTGCATGAATGAAACCATAATACGCAGGCGCATCGTCGACGATAATCTCACCCAAACTGCGAGATTATCTGCGATTTTTTAGTTATTATTTAATCATCGTGATTTTGTTATTTTTTTCCTTTCATTTTTCGTGTTCTATGGGTCCCTGTGTAAATTCAGTAATGTGAAAATTATTGTAATTTTTGTGAAGTCATTGGGAACATCGAAAAATCATCATGAATTCACTTCATACTGAAGAATCTATAATAGATATGTATGAACATATAACATGAACTTAGCATTTTTAATATTGGTATAACATTAGTTTTCTTTAATATAAATTGAGGCCACATGAAAATTTTATACGAGTATTTAGTACTACTTGTTATTATTATTCGTAGCAAATAGCTATTTCGTCTCAATATTACATTGTACGAAGTCTTAACCACTATAAAGCTTTGACAAATAAAATCAAAATTCAACAGTTTTTAATCCTCACTTATTAGCATTACAGAAAAAATTAGGTTTTATGGAATTTTGAAACACCTTGAGTCATCCAAAGCACCAAATACTATTGTGAACGTACTAATTGAAGTTCCAAATAATAATAACACACGAAATACAAAGCAAAACGACTGGTAAAGCAGGTGTCAAATTTGTTCATGAAAATCTCGAATATTAATATGTGCAAAGATAACACGTCGGGAGGGGCCATCCAAGAGCAAAAGGTCTTAACTGAATTTGAAATCCAAGCCCAACTCTCGCTCTGTTTACCCTGATATAAGTCGGCTAGTGTAGTCCGGAAGTACATAGATTTATGACCACTTAAAAGGCTATATTCCAAGCGTCGGTATATGCAAATGTGACCTTAGTTCCCTACTATCGAACATGTTCTTTATGGCGAAGTTCAAGCTTTCGCTATAACTGGCTCTCTCTCGTAATAGACTGCATACTGGCATACGGTAATTGTCAGACTGTTTCCTCCTTCTTTAAAAGTTTTAATCAAATGTTTATATGGAAAAGACATATGCATCTTCTTTTTTTTAATTTAGTAAAACTCAAAGCAAATCAAAGCCAGTTATGAAGGTTGCGTGACTTCATAACTTGTAAATAATTTGTGTGTACGTTATTAGCTATATATATATATTACGAAACATTAGCATTTTTTTCCACTATTTGTATTGATTTTTTAATTTTCTGAAAATTCTAATTAAAGATGAAATAAAACTATTGGTCACGGAGATTAATTATAAGAGATATTTTATTTTATATACGTATCGTAGTAAGCAAATTCTAGAAATTGGACGAAATTTTTTCTAAATCGTAAATGATCTAGGAAATTATAATCTTCAAGCAAGTTTAATGAATTCGTTATACGTGTTCTTCTTGAACCAACGGATTATATTAATTCTGTTAGTATTCTCAAGGTCAATGGATTAAACCAAATTAGCTAAAGGAGGACGCCGATAGCGACTTATGGTTAAACTTGGCATGAATCGTATAAAATCGACTTCAGCACAAAGAATCCTTAAACTCTGAAGTATTTGAATAAAAGATGTCTTCTCTATGAAGTAGAAAATATAAAAAAAGCTATTTTTTCTAATTTTTAATACTAGATGTCGGATGAAATCTTGAGTTTTTCACTCATTTTAACAAAATTGACTTGAATTTTTTGTATATTTCCGCGCATTTCCCCCGATTAAATTTTATTCCAATATTAATATTTTGATCAGCTCTAAAGAATACAAAAATTTTGTACGTTTATCTAGGTTTATTTATTTTCTACGCATTCGTTGGCGTCCTCCTTTCTAGCAAAACCAGAATATGGAGCTCATAATTAGGAAGAGCTGTTTGTAAGACTTGCATAGATCTGAATTATGTTAAATTCTGGAAAATAATCTTTTGGTCAAAAAATAAGACTTCTACTTTTCCATTATTACCAATGGGTCCTAGTTTTCAATGCGCTATCGGACTGTCTTCGGATTATTGTAAAAACCACTTACGAATAAATCTATAGATATAGATATATCTCTTTTCATTTTTATACATATATTATATAAAAATTCATTGTATAAAATATTTTAACCTTGTAAATTGTTTTATGTCAAACCTGATAGGGAATGATTCGTTTCGAATTCCATTACGATATAAATATAATTTTTTGGTTTCAACTATAAATTCACATTCCATAAGATGAAGTTATTCGGCTTTAACAATAAGTCGATCCACGCAAACTATTTTAGTAAATAAGAGCCGGAGTAAATTGTTTATCTATCAGTTTCCTCGACGTTTCTTAATTTGTGCAATTACTCAAAATTTCACAATTTTGGACCTCCTCAAACCTGAACATCATCGAATTTCTAGTATCCGTACATCCATCCCTCCTAGTAAAAAAAAGGCGACACATACTCCGAAACCGACAAAGTAAACAATGTCTCTGCGGCTGTCCATTGTGTACTTGCTAAAGGCCAGCCAAGCGCTTTTTTGTTGGCACGTGTGGACGCCTCGCAAAACACTTGGCCCAGATCACACAATGCATTTCGCAAATGCCATTGCATTGTAGATCGGCTGTTTTGAAATTATTTATAATCCGCGTATGTGTGTGTGTTTGTATGTGTGTGTGTGTG
>UELU01138131.1:2470-21311 GCA_900490025.1 Megastigmus dorsalis | reverse complement strand
AGATAATTCATAGAGGTAGTGCACCTGTATTTGGGATTTGAATAATTATACGTATTTGTTTAGTTATTATTAACTATCCATATCCGACCGATAAAACAGTTTCTGCCTTACCAACCGGATATTCAATAATTCGATATAGCTAAATAAATACTTGAAATTATGAATATTCCAAATACAGGTGCACTACCTCTAAGAATTATCTATCATCTGGCAAAGTTTGAAGTAAATATTTCAAGTACACCCTTAAAAATTTGTGCACCGAAAAAACGCACTCATTTCGATGCAAATACTTATTTTTTCGGTGCAGAAATTTTTGAAGGTGTCGTTGAAATATTCACTTGAAATTTTGCTGGAAGATAGATAATTAATAGACGAAGTGCACCTGCATTTGGGATTTGCATAATTTTACCTATTTATTTAGTTATTACTAATTATTCATATCCGATCGGTAAAACAGTTTGAGTGATAACTGTAGGACTTTGACACCCCCTTAAGTACTTTAGATCTTCTGTTTTTTCCTTTGGGGAGAGAAAAAAAATAAAATAAAATACTAAATTTTTTTCGCGAATTAGTGTAAATACCTATATATGCAATGTATACACACTTGCATGCACAATAAATGATTTTTATTTCTTGTTTCTTGGCTTTCTAATTACTTTTTATACACTATTTTTGATACATCAAAATTGCAAGGTGTAAAAGATACAAATACAGACGAAATTACTTATTCGTTGTAGGGCAACGATAATTTAGTAAAAAAGCATTATGTAGCCATGCTAACGCGTGGATCTTTTATAATCTTGTAAAGTCTCTAAATAAAGATAAACTATCTGTTTGAACTATAAATATTAGTACTCACATGCATGTGAAAGATATAAAACAAAAAGCTATTGGAGTAAAAAGAGAAAATTATAAGAAAGATGCACATCATTTATTTCTTCAAGTATACTTCGCCAAAAACTGGGCTGTGACTCATAATAAAGCTTTTCAAGGAAATCATCGAGTGAATAACCAAATTTTTATTTTCACGGCAATTTGCTATCAAGGCGCTTCAAAACAAATATACACTTATATAAGGCGAATGTCCCAATTTCTACTCACGTCTCTATTTCTACTTATTTCGTGTTTTTTTATGTTACTACAAATATCAAATGTATTTATAAACTATCAAAACATTCGCAGAAACATTAAATCAATTAAAAAGTATTACTTATAATCTCATGAAGTAAATACTGCACCTATAATAGAAGCAATACTATGTAAGCAAAAATGGGTTTTAAGTGAGCAGAAATTGGGTCATTTACCTTACGTGGCGATAAAAAAACACGATTTATCATTTACTTTACTAGCTATAAAGAAATCATAACTTATTTAGAAGAAAATAATTGTAACTCAACCAAACAAATTACTATTGTATCAGACGGAGCTATTAGTCGTTTTAAAAATCAGTTTCAACTGTATAAATTAAAACGAGCATCTTATGATATAAACTGGTGGTTATCTGGTACTGAACTGGGTAAAGGAACTATAGATGACGAAGGTTGAGTTATAAAGCATTATACCTCTTCCCATCAAATGTCCCTTGAAGATACTATACAAAATGCTAATTATTTTGTAAAATGTGTTTAAAATTATATTAATGCAATTCAAATAATTCATTTGTAAGACCTTGACATAGAAAAATATAGAAAAACTTTAAATGTCGATTACCTGAAAGTACCAAAGTATCATGGGATTCAAAAAACTTATGTGTGAATTAAAAAACATACAAAGATAAAGTATATTGCTTTACAGCCAACACTGCCAACCGTTCGCTTATTCAAGAGAAAACAAAGAAAAGAAAACCGAATATGCACGTATATATTAAAAATTTAAAAAATTTAAAAAATTTAAAAAAGCCTAAAATGAATAGATTAAAATCATGTATTGTAAATGACGGTTTGCACACTAATTACGCATGCATGTAAGTCTATTTGTAATAACTGTATGCAGACCATAATATGGAAAAAAAATTTAGTATTGTATTTTATTTTTTTTTTATCGCCAAAGGAAAAACCAGCAGATCTAACTTACATGGTTTGATAGGTATTCACGCTACCTACCTTCATAAAAAATTTCATACAATAAATGGGGGTTTTGAAAAAATCAAAAGCAGAAAAAACTCGCAACTCGGCGGTAATTTAAAAATTATCTCAAAAAAAATTTCAGTGCCTAGATTCGATAAGAAATTTTGAGATTTACTAAATGCAATTTTATTGATATAAAAAAAAATACGCGCCAAATTATTTTCCAACAAGCAGATTATACATAAAGTTACATATACTTGTAAAATATCACATTAATTCTTTTGATAAGAAACTACTGTAGCACAGTAATATTAGCACATAGAAGTAAAAGAGCTATTATTAATAGTATGACTATATATATATATATATATACACATTTTTAATGTATATACATTAACTTTGTGTACGGATTTTCATAGTCAATTCTCATGGAATCAAGATAGGGATCAATAGGATTCATACGGATTTCTATATATTTATCTTGGGACAACTGCCAATAATGTCAGCGCTACTGATGTACTAATAGGTGCAACTTGTGTATCAAGTTTTGTCTGTGATAACCAATCTTTGAAAACTGTCGCGTATTTTTTCGGAGTGATCACTGATAATTTGGCTTTTAGAAATATATTAATTTTTGATGATCAATTGCATAGATTATATTCATAGCACACGTCCTATAAATGTTAAAAGCATACCCGTAGAGAAATTTACTAATAAAAATAACAAAAGTGTTTTATAACTCAATCACAAACTGCCGAGAGTGGAAAAATTACAATAGGTTTAGTAAATTTTATGAGATGCATATGAAATTTTATTATATTTATAATAATTATTTCTAGAAACTATTGTAATTTTTCCGTCGTTGGCAGTCTATAACTGGATTACAAAACATTGTAATTTTTGCTTGAGAACTTATCTCTGTGTAGCAATTAATATCTTTAAAATTGAATGTGCCATGTATACGTCACATTTTGACCTTAAAAAAGGATCACTATTAGTGTGTCTTAGTGGTTGTCATGAAGGTAGCGATATCACGACCACTCAACCCTCTTGAGACATACTTATTCACACCCTTACCCTGCACATGTAGATACTTGTCTCGGTAGAACATGAACTTTTTCCATTCAAAAGTCTCTGTCGTCTTTTGTGCACGTGAAAAGTTTTATATTTACGTTATATCAGCATATTTCATCATAAGCTTTATTATGCTTTGCACATATTCCATAAATATAATATACGTAAATATCATTGAATTAAAATTTTCTTCATTAACTCATTTTGTTTTACAACTCTAGACTTTTACTAGTTTTTATATAACGTCCTGGATCAACTCCTAAATATGGTATTATTGATAATTTTATCTTACAAGCGCTCTTACCATGATTAGTCAAAAGGTTGACTTAAAAACTGATTATTGAATTCGTCCTTACTTTTTTCACGTTTTCAATTCATTTAATTTGTAAAAATTTTTAAAATTTTAATTTTTCTAATAAGTTCGCAATAATTAATATATACGCAAATAAAAGCAAACTGATAATAAAACATTTTTTAAGTACATAATAACTTGGCTACGACCCTTGCACAATGCCACAAAGTTGAATAATTGCGCAATAATTCTCGCCTAATGCACTATCGCTCGTGGTTTCTTGAGATAAATGACACTGTCTATCTACGGTAATATAATCTCTTCGCTTTGATAATGTTGCAGAAATGAATAGAAACAAGACAAAAAAGTTGTGTAGCGAATGAAAAAGAAAGAAAACTTAAAGCTTATACACCAATATTTACAAAATATGTATTTGCAGCGTACATGTACATATCTGTATTTCGATTACTGAATAAATATGACTGTCGATCACTCCGAATCTTATTATAATCAATCAATACAAGTGAAATGACTAAGTGATTTTACTAGACCCGTTTGCTTTATGGGATAATTTAATTCGTACGGGATTTCTTACATAGATGGTTCACTGTACTGATATTGATCGCAACAGTATTTCAGTTCAATCCGTAAATATAGACTACGGAAAAAAGAATAGCATTAATAAATTTACTTCGAAAATTGATCAACTTTGAAAGATGATTACTCAGCTTCTAATTACAAAGCTTGAAATCTCAACCTTTTGATTTTCGATTGAATGCAGCCCTACAACACGTAACCTTAAAATTCAAGGTCAGTGTTCGAATCCCAAAAATTACCAAAATTTAGCGATGCAAACGAAGTTGGATATATTTTTTTTTAATTATCTTTGAAATAACGCTATCTTTGGGATAAAGTATTCGAACCTAAACTAAAGTAACTTTTACCGCCGACTTAAGCGTTATCTGATAAGCACCACGAGGATATATAGGATATATAGAATAACCGTATGCAACCTAGTGTGGGTCGTAATAAGTTGCATATGGTTATTCGGCATCGCGGAGGCAGTACTCATTTTCTCAGTTCATCTTGTGGAATATCATTCCATATATGAATGGAAGTTTCTGAAAGAAGACCTTGAATTTGATCCAAATTACAACTTGGATTACCCATAAAATCCATAAAAATTCCACATAGTATCCATATAGAATATATCTGGATTTCCAGGTGAAGTTCCAAAACCTAAATTTTTGCAATTAGTTACGAAATTACAAAGTTCACGTAGGTTTGGTTTATTTTTGGTGTTACTATGGGGATCATAACACCCAAACTGGAGAGTGAAGACTTGGTATTCCAATTTATCACCCTTTTTGAAACTAATTGTGATATTAAACTAGCACGTGAATCACTAAGACTTATAGAGAAATTTTTTTTTGTTCTGTACAATTTTTACATGTAACACTTTTATGAGAAATTAATATTTTTTATAATAATACCATAAAGAGGTCTTTTTAGCTAATTTAAGCGTTTTTGACCATTTCCCACTGTTATCTTATAAGGAATTAATTTTAATGAAAGAGAAACTTTGTTTTTTTTACACTTCATGAAAATTTAATTTTTTTTTTCAAGTTGCAGCTAAAAAATGATTTTTCGACATTTTTAAATGCCATTTTGAAGCCTTTTCATGTATGTGGCCCAAAATAGAAAAGTTTCTATTCTATAACATGATAAGTAAGTTCCTAAAGTTTCAGCTCTATCCGTCAAAAATTCACGAAAAATTCATTAACTTGATAACATACACACATTCACCCTTGCATGAAAAAAAAAATTGCTCAAAACTCATTTTTATCATAATAGGAATTTGTTTTGTACAAAAATATAATGACTTGAAATTCGTCACTTTTTCGATGACTAGAATATAGCACTACCGTCTAGCGGTCGTCGGAAATGGAATAATTTATATGGATTCTATATCGATTTCCACATGGATTCCATATGGTCATTTTCAACTGGGATATAAATTATACCATATTTTAACTATAAAATTTCTTTAACTATAATCAAACTATATTAAAGTAGATACTCGCAAAGATAAAGACAATTGCTTAATTCACTTTATTTAATGAAATTCTATAATTCCACAGTTTTGCAATAAATGTAACAATTTTGCTTTTATCTTTCACATAATTAAAAATATTATGAATATTATTGTAAACTACTCTAAGGAATTGAAGAACTTTAGATATTATTGAAAAACAATATACTCACTATATAAAAAAATACAAGTACGAATTGAGATTTGGCTAAAAGTTATTTTGCTAGAAGGTGTCACCTTAAAAAAGTTGCAACCACGTAAAATCGTGTTAGTCTTGTTTACTCGGTTTACGATCACGGTTTCCGTTCGTCACTTACAGTACGATGTGTGCAGTAGCTATAATTACTCGAATTCGGCACCGATGCATCCAAGTTTATTGGCATGTGCGTTCTTTAATCAATGCCGCAGAGCTATACAATACATTTCATGCATGAACAAAGAGCAAAGGCACGTTGTTCAAAAAACCAGCACCGATATATTGCACCGATATAGCACCGAATATTGTGTCCAATTATCAATTTTTTCATAGCAGCTTTAAAATATACTTAATTCATTCATTATTATTTGAACTTATCATTAATTTTATACACTAATCATATATGTAATAATAAAACCATTTCCTTAAAACAATAAAATTTTTATTAAATATTATAATTTAGTTGATGGCTCGTCCAAGTACAGCAATGAAGGTCGAAACTTGATGACGGTAGCATGCAGCAAACAACGACAAATATTTGTATTATTTCATTAGTTAATATTATAGCACATAAAAGACTCCGCAAAGATTAAATATACCTTAGACTACAATTGAATTCGCTATACTAGAATCCTTTGCATTTAAAAAAGTGTACATCAATAGTATTGTAAATGTAATGCGTTAGTACATTAATTTTTTAAAGCTGCACTTCGTTTAAAATTAAACAATTATCTCAAATACGTTGCACAGCTTACGCTATGCTTCCACGTAGCGTATGAATTGGAGTTATTCCTGTGATTAAATTGCTAAGTATTCATTCTCTTTGGTAAAGTTTGACTGCCACTGCTTGAAGCGAGACGCTCGCAGATCGAGCATAGAAAGGTTTGTAAGCGGGGTGATATCCAGCGTTCTGGGAGTATGTGTGGGGAGAATGGACAAAATCAAATAACAGAACGCGGTTTGTTTGCAAGCGCAAGCAGCACTGCACACATGAGCCTCCACCGCTTTCGTCGTCCATCGCTGCTCACCTCCTCCCATTTACGCCTCCCCCAACTCCCAACCCATTTGCGCGTTGTCTCTTCAGTCGTGTTTTCACTCTCCTCTGTACTCCCGCAATCTGGCCGATGAAGGACGCAGCAATCAGCGCAAGCGACAGTAGTAACAACGAACGCTGCATACGGATTCATGGTTTTATTTAGGGTTTTCGGTCAGAAAGTACACAGACCGCTATGTATATATACTATGTTCATCTATTTGTTGTATCTGTGCCCCCCTATGATGTTTCTTTCTCATCTGGACTCTGCAAGTATCGGATTTTCAAAACTTTTAACAAATGCTTTAATTGCCTTACTAATAATATATTTTTGGAGCTTTACAATTACAAATAAATATTATCTTTTTGTATAAGTATTAAATTTAAAACTTGTATACTACAAAAAACAAAACTTTCCTCTATTCAACATTTCTTGCTAAGAGTGATTAAACAATTCTTTTTAAGATAACAGCGAAAAACGATCAAAAACGCTTAAATAAGCCAGCAAGACTCGATGTATTTTGCGAGCGCATACTGCAAGCATCATGATCCTGCCTTGTGTCGCTTTGTACTGCCGGGCCAGAGACCGTTTTAGTGCTGGAATGCTATCGCGAGACAAGTCAAGCTACGAGGTTCTTCACACTCAGACCAAGGGGTGGGCTAGTTATTAAAAAACTATTTCTTTATTCGACTTTTAAAACTATAAGAGCACATTTATTAGAAATGCTAGGAAATATCTAGATTTAAAAGACCCAGGTCTGTTACAAAAGCAATAAAAGACACCTACGTGATGGAGTGCAAATGTGCCCCATCCACCTTGCCTTCGCTGAACTTCCGATAGGGTTAACGCATTGGAATTAACCACTTTAAGACTTTTGGTCTTTCTAAAGCGCATTTATTGCAGTAAAACTTTATGGTATTTCATATAAATAATATTAATATTTAATCTGTAGCATCCATATATATTAAATTCATACTTAATTTAACAAAAAAAAATTATGAAATAAAAATAAAACTGGTTTTACACATTTTATGGCCATGTATGCACGAGCTTTAACTCATAGCATATATAGCAGTATTGGGCACTATTAAATTGACGTATTTTCGACGATATAAAATATTTTTGCTGTATCGTGTAAAAAAATCATTTATACTTCTTTAGTAAAGTCACTTGAATTATGACATTCGTGAAAGAGGCTGTTCATCAGGTAGGCTCAAGTCTCTTTAGCTCGATTGGTAAAGAGTCACAATTTTCAGCGGGATTCACGGCATGCAACATAATGATTCACAACTTGATAGTTCGGATGGAAAATGGATATTTTCTTCTTAATACTCATGAGACTAAAAGAGTTTAGGAATTTTGAAGTTTAGTATATTTATACCCAAATACATAGGTGGGAAAAGCGTACGTCATCGATTGTAGCTACGTTAGTAAAGTCATTAGCAGCACTAGTTAACCAAGTTATGGTAACGGTGGCAGCGCCACTGTCTTCATTGAATTAGAACTTAGACACATCCAGGTACTCGGTACATGGCTTTACGCTTGGCGAATTAGCATGCAAATTTACTGCATTGAATTTCATAGTTTCGACAGCTGTAACAACCGAATAGATTCGTCGGCACCACCTCGGTGACAAACTCCGTAATACCTCGTTGCTCGACAGCGTTTGTGTGTGTATGAGCGGAAGAGAGAGAAGATCCAGAGACTCGCAGAAAGAGAGGGAAACAAAGGGGAAAGAGAGGAGAGAGAGGTGCTGAGCAAAAGCACTCTCACTAAAGCTACGGTTGAGTGAATTGTTTAGACGATGGATAGATGCACACATTGAAAACACAACTTATGTCAATTGAATTCAACTTTGAATTTAAAATGACTTTTTATATCAAGCTTGCAGCCCTCTAAAAAGAATGACACGTAAAGTAGCCATAATAGCGGATAAGTAAAAGAAAACTTTATAAAATATCTAAGAAATGAGAATGTAGAGAATAAAGTAAGAATTTATGATATAAAACATTTTATACATATCACCATTAAAACAAAACCTTCAATAAAAACCACTGCCAATTCATTCACGTAGCTTGTCACTGTAAGATTTTTATGCTTAAGCGTTATCCTCGTTAATTATCCAGGTAATAGTAGATTATATGTGTTGCCCAGAACTTGTAGAAAAAATAGTAATGTTATTGCAAGCATTTTGAAATTGAATATGTATACAATATGCAAAGAAAACGATAAAATTTGCATAAAATACGATGTAACTTAATAATTTTCATAAAGTTTTCATTTCACAAAAATTAGTGCTCTCACTGGAACACTTAAAACCGCAAATGAACATCAAGTTATTGCTTTGCAGAATCGAATGTAACGTGTTAAAATTGTGTGCTCTCAATAGAAAAAAAGTTATATAGGCTAAAAATTTTTTTAAGTTTTTTAATTCTTTTACTTTTATTGCATGTAACGGTTGCTGCACATTTTAAATGCTTATCAGTAATTATAGATTATATTCAAGGGCGAAAAGAAACAGTTCTAGATGAAACCGAAATATGTGCTGCTACAATAAGATTATAAAAATCAAACTTATATTTAAAGAGATGAAATGTGCACGGTAGTAAAGATGGATATTTTTTATTAGTTCATTATCTGATGTTAAAAAATGTTATTTATTATACCTGTGCTCTATTATTAAATACATTGTAGTAATAATATTTAGTTACACTATCTATGTGAGCAAAAAAAAATTATAGAAAAAAAATAAAAATTAATAAAAATCGAAAAAATTGTAAAAAATTTTTAGCGTTATCTATCTAAGATACTTCATAACTTTTAATGAACTATTCAAATACAGTACATTTCCTTCCAATTAATGCATGTTTCAGCTATTATATCGAACTTTTATATATATATATTTATTATTCTATATTTATTTTTATATTTTCGGTTTTTCGAATTTGTATATAAATTATAGATAATGTATATGCGCACATAAAGCATAAGTGTATTTTGTAAATGAATTAAACTCTGAGTTGCCATTTTAATATACGTTTTGTAACTATTGTAAGTATTAGTAAGTGCTGATTTTCTTAATAATTTTAGTTTTTATTAATTATTGATTATTTACTTGTATATTTATGAATAATAGAGTAAAACAAAATTATAAATTATTTTTTAATAATGCAAATCGCTTTATTTATTATCACATGTGGAATGTTCAATGACCGATATCGGATTTAAAATATTCAAAACAATATAACATGAATAAATACGTATTAAATATTAATAGTACTAATCAGCATCAAATACACAAGTAAAATATAATTGAATTATGTCTTTTTTTTCTAATTTTTAATTGAATTTCTTTCATTTTCTGATCAAATTTTTTTCCCTTATGACAATTTTTTTTTCTGCTTGCAATTTTTTTTTTCTTTCAATCTTTTCCTATTTTAGTTTCTGTTCTTCCTCTTGTTGCTTATGAATCTTATACCATTCATCGCCTGTTCCTACTGCTGGTAGCTTTGGTTTACCCGTTTTTTCCAGTTTTATTCTTTTTGTTAGGTAAGTACTGTAAAGGCAGAGCAAATGCTTGGTCGAAGACTTTATTTATATCATGAGAATTATTATAGTTATAGAGAGAAAACAATATGTGTTATTAAACCATTTTAGTATAATATTATAAAAAATATAATAACAATTAAATTTTTTTATTTAACTAATGCCTACTTTATGTGTTATGTTATCACGGTTTCCTTTATCCTTTAAATTACTCTGCAAATAAAATTTGTACTATACATTTCATAAGTAATCTGCTTCAATAAACTGCAATTAACACTATAATGATGAATCAATATTTTTAACTCCAACAGCACAAAAAGAAATTGAGTCTATCATAAAAAGGATGTCAGGATCGAAGTACTAAAAAGAATATATAAATACATCAGGATACCCCTCGAACATATATTTCATTTATGTATGGTAAAATCAATATGGCCTGAACTTTTACAAATATCAAAGGTAGGTTATATCAGTATTTAAATCTGGAAGCAAACATCAATCAACAAATTACAGACTGATTATCTCATATCGAATGCTGGCGAAATTCTAAAAATAATTGTGCATAAAAGACTAACCAATTTACTCTACAACTGTAATATTGTAATAGAATTTCAATTTGGTTTTTTAAAGGGATGTGCGACCCTCTGAAGATCAATGGTGCCTCCATCGGTAACATAGACAGGTTATATACTGTTACCTTGTATGGCTGTATCTATGACTGTACGGGAGTACCTAGTTTATATAATGCCTTGCAGATGCAGGCGGCGTTACAATATAATTGTAGGTCGTGGCCCCCTTCCAATTAAGTATAGCAAGTGGGGGACGCAGAATCATGCGAGAGAGAGAGAGAGAGAGAGAGCGTGGTCGACCGCTTGCGGCCAACAACATTATGCATATAAAGCAACCTCTATAATTTTACACTAAGAATATATGTAAGCAGAATTTCTGTAATTATTATAAATGGGATTAATTTTTATTAAAAATAAAATAACAGTTAATTAAGTTTCAAGATCCGGTAATACTGTAATGGCTACGTGTATATAAGGTTGCCGATATTTATTACAGACATAATTAAGAAAAATTGTATTTTTTGAGTATCCAATTCTTTTTTTGTTAAGAAGATCTTAGAAACAGTTAAAGTTCGAGAGAAACGGACGAAATTTTCATGCTTTCTAAAAGAGAATTAACTGTTTCATATCTATCGATAGATATACATTTTAACCTTTAGACTACCGGGATTTTGACAAAATGAAAAATTGATTTTCCCCATATAAAAGTATTCTGAGACCTACTAGATAGGGTCCAATTAAGGGTGGATGTGTGCGAGTAAGGGGTGCGCGCCATATGACGTCATCCCGGCAGTCTAAAGGTTAAAATTGCAGTTTTTGAGGATAGAATTGGTATCCCACTTTTATCACGAGAACATCTGGAATAGAAGGACCAAACTTTTTGGTACTTTTAAGCGTAGGAACCAACTTTTTGATATCTATAGATATGCTTTTAACATCTCATTTTTCGAGGTATTATGTATTTTCTAAATATGAATTATAATTCGTTTTTTGCTTTTATCTCGAAAGCTTTTGGTACTTGGGTGAAACTGTCCAAATATTTATGTTTCTTAAATGGGAATTGACTTTTTGCTATCGATAGGTGTACTTTTTAAAACTGCATTGTTTTAGGTAAGAATAAGATCAATCGATTCGACTTATAGTTTATGCCAAAGCCGAATTTTTGAAACTGACTAACGTAAGATAAAATGGGTATAGACTGGAGTTCATTTTGTCAGGAATTCAACATGCGTTTTAGGCAGTCCACCTCACAGCAAATTTGAGTTTAAATTTTGTACTAGACAAAGCTCAATAGATTCTTTTTTGTTTTGTTTGATCGCCATTTTTCACTGAATTGTATATTGCAATATAACTCGAACTTGTATAAACCGTGCAATTTTTTGCATTACACATAATTTATGATTTCGCTGTTTTAAAAAATATAATTATTTGAGATTTTTCTTTTACTATAACGTTATTTAACTTGATTTCTTATTTTTTGCACAAACTGTTTCCAGCACATTTCAGAAAAGAAATCATGAAAAACTGATAAAAATACTGAATTTTAAAATTTTAAAATCATTTGGTGCTTTCAAGCCGCCATTTTGAATACACCATGTTGAATTTCGCAAACTTATGGGTATCATTTGAAATTGGTTTGTGCATTTTTTGCCATAACAACACAGCATTGTCTGGCCATTTTCCCACAACATGGTTATTTTCTCTGAGTCACGATCGACTTAAGAATTTTTTTTGACAGTACCGTCCTTATATATGAACATCGCGTCCCGCATCTAAAACAATTTCAAAGCCGTAAAAAATGATTTATGTGTTGAAAAGACATTTTTAAAAAATTACGCCTCAGTAAATTTTTTTTTCTGCCCTCGAAACCATTTTATTCATAAAAAGCACCCACCAAAATCGAACCGTTTCTATTTTACAATAAGTTATTCCCCAAACTTTCGGCTCAATCCGTCAAAAATTCACGGTGAAAATCGGTTAACTAGATACATACATTCAAAGGCATAGATACATACATCATTAGTAAAAAAAAATTACACAAAATCAATTTTTATCATAATAGAAATTTGTTTTTTGTTAAAATATGCGATTTTTGGAGTTAACACTTTTTGCGATGAAGAAAATATAAGGCACTACCGTGTAGCGGTCGCGCCTAACTAATAAATGAGTATCAAAAAACATTTATATTAAATAATAATATAGTATAGAAAATAAATTTTTTGAAAACTATTTACCATATTCAGTGCTAATATTATTTACATATTTCTTTAGTTATAATGCAAAGTTATTATAACAAAAATTTTGACATTTTTCTTATGCGATAAATATATTTAAACTACTTCATTTGAATTTATGGTTATATAATTTGTTTCAACCTGTTCTTGTATGCAGTATACTTTTAATACAAAACATAGTTAGTTTTCAATGTATAAATTATCATTATTGTTTTAAACAGAATCAATAATAGAATAAAATAATTATGTTTAATAATTTATTATAAAATATTAAAATTTGTCTAAAACCAAGGTACACAAAATGAAAGAATGTATGCCATCACGGACAGTGTAATTGATCAGGATCCAGTTTACGATTATTTTCTGGATCGTTACATTTTTAATATTGTTTCAATCATTTGACTTCCTATTTTTAATGAATTTCATTTATTATTATTAATATATTAAAATGATTAATATCTATTTTGTATTTACTTTTTGAAACTTTTTATTCTATACCATAATAAGTTTGATCAAAAACTGGCTCCTTTTCCAATCCAAAAATGCTCCCATGCATTTGAACGACATGATTAAAAACTATTCTGTAATCTATTTTATTCAGCACAATTATCATAAATTTATTATTTATTGATTTCAATTTTTTGCATTTTACAATAAGTGCGTTTTATCAAAAATAATAAAATGGGTGTACCTAATCAAATTTAAAATTGGAAGTATACAAATAAAGGAGGAGGATTTATAAAGACTAATTTCAGCCACATTGTAACTGTTTATAGCCACTTATGAAATTGAAACTTTGAATGCATCCATGCGATAGATTTAAGCCTAACAGATTATTGTCGATTTGTAAAAATGCAAGGTCACCAGAAGATAGTTCTATAAATCAAGTACAAGAATGTGTAGATAATATGTCTTCTGTAGAAAGTCAAGATAATGAAAATTATTGCCCAAATAGAATACTATCTCCATTCAAAAGGTGTTTGTTTGACAGATAAAAAAGAATTTAAACCAAAAAGAAAAAAGAAAGTTCAAATTCTAGCGGTGGCTATATCAGATCAATGGATAGCATACCATCAAAAAGTTATAGGCGAGAAATAGTATATTATGACACTGGTGTGGAAGATAATTATTTACCGAATGAGGCGTTTTCACACGAGCGAAGCAAGTGAGAAATGTCGAGTGCGGTTAATAATCCGCGTAATATTTTATCACACGAGACCAGAAAAAAAGCGGCGAAGATGCGATTTTTTGGTTAGAGTGCGATAAAAGCGAATGGAGGCAGAAAAGGAGATAAAGAAGAAACACTAGATTAGAAAAGGCAAGAATTAAAAAAAAAAATAAAGAAAAAAGAAAATCAAGTTGAAAAGGCAAAGAAAAAATTAAATATAGTATAAAAATATTATATTGTCATTATTTGTTTGCTACCAAAATACATTTTATATTTTGGGCATTCTTTTTAAAACCAACTACCAACCCCCTGTCCAAAATTGAGAAGGACCTGCAAGTTTTATACCCCTCAAATTGTAACTTTATCCCTCTAATTTTGCAAGACATGTGGTATGTTATTCCTTAACCCATTAAGCCTTGAATGGACGATTTTTTTATGCTTTTTTCAACTGCATATTTGAATATGAAATCACTCGTGAAAATAATCAGGATATATCATTTCCTACGTAAAATTGTCCGATCTTTCGATTGGCGGTGTCAGAGATCAATAAAAATTAGTTTTAAAAAAGTTACAATTATTTATTTAACAAAAAACGTGAATTTTTAAAAGAAAAAATTTTTTTATTTCATATTTTCGTATCGAAACCATCGGCGGATTCAATAGACTTGTACATTTCTTGCGTCCATGGACCCTAATCTTTAAAGCTTTGTCGATATTTTTCGATTTCATTCATTAGAAGCCGAGATATATCAATTTAAGTGTTTGAAGTAATATAAAATTCAGTAATTTCAAACTTTGTAGGATTCGTAAATTTTTGTTACCCCTGCTTTAAAAAATCAGATGAGAAATCAGATGAGAAATCTGATTTCCCATCTGATTTTTCATCTGATTTCTCATATGATTTCGCAAAATAATGTAGTCAAGAGCTTTAGAGATCACCGATTATGCATCAGACACCAGATTTACATTGTATTACAATTTTACTTTACAAAATTATTTATATTAAAATATTCATGAACAAATTAAGATCGCATGCATTTAAAGATTTTATCATGGAAAAATATATACAGATACCTGTTTGCTTTAATTTATCGTCATGTTAATCTTAAATAGGAAAATAACATTTAAATAGAATATTTTAAAAGGAGGATGCCGACAAAATATATTGTAACTATATCTATATCTATTGATAATTGATATATATAGATACATTTCCAATGTTAATTATTAAACTTTGATGGCTCGCCACTATTTTTCCCTGCGCTTTCCCGAAAAATTTCTACTTGCAAATGAATGGACAAGATAATAACTAAATGCTAAAATATAAATTTTACGTTCACTGACGTTCCAATACATATCGACATCCTCCTTTTGGAATTAGGAATTATTAAATTGAAAATATCCATCTTTTATTGCAAATAATAATAGTTTATTTCACTTGATAATAGGTTTTGTATTAACAACAATCAGTATCAAAACATTAGTTTGAATGATGGTCCTTTATAAACGGTTAGTAGTGTAATATATTTAGCACTGGACAAATGTATTGACTATTGCTTATTTTAAAACCAATACAAATTGAGTGTATATCATGTGTATTTACAACAGTTATATTTTCTGGAATATACTCAAATATTTTCATTGTTTTATACTGATTATTAAAAGATGTTCGTGCATTTATTATGTTACACTGTATTAGATCTCTGTTTTCTTCTTCATCCACTATAAAATTGAGAATTTTTATGAATCTACCATCTCTGAGCCGTGCAAATGAATTATTTGTTCGCCTGTTTCGTATAGATGATACCGCATACAGACAGCCTTCTTTTATAATTCTCTTGTAACATTTTGGCGACGTCAGCAATAATTGCGAATTATAGATTACACTATCATCGAAATCTGTCGCTCTACCTAAATATGTTATAGTAGAGACACGAGCAATATTCTTTGGTTTAGCGCAAATAATATCTGAGCAATAAATTTTAACGGTATCAGAAATTGTTTTATTAACAGTTTCTGTTAATCTAAGTACATTATAATTCAATTTAACATATCTTATTATTTACTGAGGGACTGCTTTAGCACATTTAACTGCTTGTAGCAAATAATAATTTCCAGATTCAAATGGAAATGTTGAATGAGCCCATAAAGGACCCCAGTTGAACACACTGCTAGCTAAGTGTACAAGTTGGTGTACATTAAAGGTCATAGCACCAGTCCTAAAAATTTCTTCCGTTTTTCCAACGAATCGATGTAGCATTACATGTGCTCGATTAAGTTCGTCTAAAGTAATGTCTTCCTGCAGCAAAATATATAAACTTTCAACAAAAAGCAGCAAATATTCCAGTAATGATCTAGTTAAGCGTGATGAAAAAATAGGTGTGCTATAATACAAAATAAAATTCTCGCATTCCCGGGCCTTCCAATCACCTCTCACACTTAAGGGTCGTGTCAGTCATGAGATTTGATATGGAACAATAATTCTTTTAAGTTCAGAATCCAAAGATTGCACATCCGAATCATTAAATAATTGCAAGAAATATACTGTAATTTGTTTACCAACACCTTCTAGACAGCAATGCATGTAATCTGGCACAAATCCATAAATTATATTAAAACATTGCAAATTTATTAAAGGTGATGGATATTGTGGTGTATTCGAGTTGGTATGTGTGAAGTAAGCGCGGAGTACCGAGACATAACGTCAGAGCGCGCACGATGAGAGAAGAGCGAAAGAGCCGCTCGGCGAGAGAGCGAGGATCAGACTGTAAGCCACGAGGCCGAAGGAAAGACTGCCGAATAAAGCATTCAAGTTCAAGTACACATTATTTCATTCACCCACTCCCATTTACCTCCTGGTTCCTGACTGCATCACCAAGTACTCACATACATATATCTATAAACGTAACAGATATCTTATCCCTAAGATTGGATTTTCAGAAGAAGCACGGAACATTATATCTATTGTGTTCTGTTCTTCTCTAAGAGTCGGTAGATTTATAAGTAAGGTGTATCTCATACTGCCCTCAGCGAATTCTCCAGGATGCAGACACCAACTACATCCGTATTTTCCGTTAAACTGTTTTATACCTTGTACAACCGCTCGAGCCACAGAGTCGACACAACATGTAAGTACATACGGTTTTATGGATAATTCTTTTCATTTTATAGTGCACCTTATACCATCATTTGATAATCTGTTCATGACACCTATTAACGGGTTTAAAAGTATACTTATGTCGGGCTTTTTTTTATTAAATCATAAACCACAGACGATCAAGTTATTCATTCTGTCTTGTCGAGGCATTTCGTTAAGCATTAAATAAATCGGTCAAATAGAGAATTGTGAACACTTAAATTTTGGCGCTCCATCTGTATTGAACGCTAAGCTTACGTAACTATGTAGGTTATTCTCGAGCAATGATTGCACAAAACTACTATATAATTTTCCATCATAGATATCTTTTGTCTGATCCGTTCTGTGAGTTCGCGTATTCATTATATTATCATAGTAATTTTCATGCATGTGTAACAAATCCGATATCTGTGAAGAAGGATTAATTACAGAAAAAAAACTGGTATGACTTGGATTTGATAATTCCACGTCAAAACCGCAAACGGAACAATTTTTTACTCCTTTAACTTTTCTAAAGTTTCCTATGTATGCGTAACAATTATGACGAATAGCATGAAGTTCTGTTTCAGTCTCGTTATTCAGTAATATTTTATCTATTAAGTGTCTTGTATCAAGAAGTATTGGTTCCACAAACATATACAATTAATTAATTTAAATAAATTGGATAAAGCTAACGTCGATAAACTATTTGATACACTGTACTTTAAAATCATTAAAGTCAATTCTCCTATGCTTATATTTACTGGCTTTGTAATTTTCTCTGAAAATACTTTTGATGAAGTCGTGAATATTTTTGTAATTTGTTTTTTGCTGACGTACATCATCATTTGGTATCGTATAATTGAACAAATCATCAAAAACCTCTATTGTACCAAAGCCATCATCAATATCCTAATCAAGGGCAAATTATTATATTTAATATTAACATACGATTTTTTAATTACTTTATAAAGTGTAACTTACAGTACTTCCATGATCTTCATTATCACTATATAAGTTTGTGGAAACAGGGCTCGATTGTTCAAAGGATTCTACCTATAAATAATAATTTTATTGATCATTTTATATATTAATAATGAGAGCTTATAAAAAGGCTAACTGGAAATCGATCTTTTTTGATTTTTCAATAACTCTGAAAATTTCAGTAATCAACTTGATATTCAGTTTAAGCATGCTTGGCGTAGGTATAAAAGTGTGTACCAAATTTCAGTTATGTAGCTTCATTAATTGTCGAAAAATTGTATTTGTTTATAAATATCGAATTTTGGACAAGTCAATTTTGGAAAAGTGATAACACCATTGGAAAACTGAGAAAAAATTCATCGAGATCACCTGGTCCTCATTTTTTAGGTGCATTTTCACCCTTTAAGTGGGTCCTAAAGTAAATTAAAATTTTAAACTTCCCACCCTACATTTTACCGACCATAAAGTAAA
>UELU01138126.1:0-15633 GCA_900490025.1 Megastigmus dorsalis | reverse complement strand
TGCTTGCTCAAGCAGAAAAAGTCTGCGATAAGTGCGCGGTCGAATGGCGCAATATTCAGTATTATTACTATAATACAGCAGAAACTGAGACTTGTCCCTGCAGCCATATTTGTGCCAGCCGCTAATTAGAACAGATCGGTAGCGAAATGTGCCTCGAGTGTGTAGACTGCACGTATAAGGTGTGCGAAAGAGGGACTGAAAGCAGTATATGGAGGCGGCGGGGCATTTAATTATCGGTGTGCAGCTGCCGCTAGCGTACTAAATGCCTTGTACTTACTATGCGACCGCCTGTACTCGTAGCATATATAAAGTAACCGAGCGCCTTGTAATTACAAGCCCAAAGATTTGCAAGAAATTAGCGTCCCCCATACGCGTAGCCTGGCTTATCGCCTTGTTATCCTTCGCACATGTATATGATCGTATGCGACGCATATTATGAGGCTTGTAGTGCACAGCGGGTGAAAATGGGAAATAAGCTTGTTACGGCGAAGGCTGCGTGGAAATGTGGAGCTGGTGTAAAACGCGGAAATTATTGGGAAATTCGCGTGTGCGGTAATACTAAATTCTACGAATGCCGTGGGCTGGAAGTAGAAAACAACCGTACTTTAGCGTGGATAATAATACGTGGAGAAGGCGGAATATTTTATTTTAATTTTTGAAATGTGTTTTGAATTCAAAGAAAATATGTTTTGAATAACGCAATGAAGTTTATATCATATATTCTGGTTTTTAGTAAATATATAAAATTATGAATGGATGAATGATTGGAATAAGGCAATTTGCTAAATGCACTTGCAGTAGTATCTTTAGAGTTTTCAATTTAGAAATTTCAAAAATTTTACCGAATGGCGCATGAAGTTACAGTTTTATACAATAGGGGCTTACTTGCATTTGCCAAATTAAGCGAACAATAGTAAAATAAAGATTTATTACCTTTATTATAGTAACTTCATGCGCTATTCGGTAAAATTTTTGAAATTTCTAAATTCAAAACTCTAAAGATACTACTTACTATACTTTCTGGTAGAATGTTGAATATTATTTGTAAAATTTACTCACTACTTCTCTCCGGGTATAATATAAAATTAAACTATTGGATGTATAGCATAAAAATTGGAGTCATTTGTTTAATCTAACTTAGAAAATAATTTTGTTTTCTACTTAAATAAAGATTATCTCCTTAAAACATACATTCAAGACTTTAACTATAAAAAATAATTCGGCCAACTACCCGATCAAATACAATTTACAGTATTATAAAATTTAATTTCTTCGCACGTCCACCAACAATGAAATAATAAAGCTGATCGACGCGTCATCATATAATCAAAACGAGCGTGGGCGGTAAGAAAAAAACACTGAAAGAAGTTTGAACTATTCGAAAATCAAGTTGGAGACACCATTGCGCATCTTTAAATATAAACTGCTACCTTGGCGTCGTCGTACCTCCGCAGCAGTTACTCCATTGAAGGGTGCGCGGCGCTTTTCGTACAATTTTCTCCTCCTCTCTTTTTCTCTCTCTTCCACTCTGGCGTTTCGGAGGAACGCTGGCGCAGCAGGCGGAACGACGCTGCCGCCGCGACGCGCGGTGACAAACCGGCGCACGAGCGGCCAGAAAGTCAAAAGAAAAAAAGCGGGGAAAAATAAAAATTTAATCTGCGACAAAGTCGACGAAATTAAATCGCGTTATCGTGCGGCGCAACTTTTAATTCGACATTCTTTTAAACCTTTTCGTTCTAATTCTGCTCCTGGGTTCATTACGGGAAATCTAGTCTTTTTACCCTATTTACTCGTCGCCGCAGTCGTGAACCTATATTATTAAACAGTCTGAAACGACTATGTAATTATAAAGATCTTATATACTCGATATTTTGACAGTCTACAGAAACTCTATATTATATAATTAAGCTATACTGCAACTCGGATCTTAATTAAAATACGCACGAAATAATCGGTATACTACAGGACGAGCAAATAACTGAGGCGCTGCTCAGTGCAAATTATTTTAAGACGTTTATGGAAATCGCGCACCGCATAATATCATAAACTCGTATTCCCCCGAGCGCGTATAGTGTTCAGCTCGTAGCGCGGAAGATATGCATATGCATAAAGATTTCAGCCTCCGCAAAACCTTATTGTTGATTTAGGTATATAAGACTTGGGAGTTGGGAGGAGCCTTGCGAATGGTATAATAAGTCGTAAGGTACATATGTATGTTATAATTGGACTGCAGTGCGGGCGGCATTAGATCGTACATGCTGCAGCTTTAATAAAGCCGATTAATATGATGGATCCTAGTTGCGTTTGATAAATTGCTGATTAGACGGCTCTGCTGTATAAATATCGAGTAATCCTGGGTAGGCATAATGGACGAACTTTGCGCTGTCAGGATCACGCGCGCTCGTTGGAATGTGCGTACATGTTTTTAATGTGTTTTGCTATGGCCGTAGTTGAGAATTGACGTGTAAGCTGTTCATGTCACATAAATAGTGAAGCTACTACGTGGATAAGCTTGCGTAGTTTATGGGACACTAGATCCAACGACTTATTCGTCTGCGAACTTCGGGGAAAAAATAAGTGTGGATTAAAAAGTGATGCAGGTGAACGATCGAGAAATCATAGAGTTTGAATATCGAATCGGTTGATTGAGAAATCGCACGTTTATTTAGGTAAAAACGAATCAAATATATTTATTACAGATGTGATCCTAGAAAAATTGGCGATTACAAAAAATTTAAATCATTGATTTGAAATAATTTGTAGTTGATTAAAACAAGCTCATATTATATTAATTGATTACAAAAGAATATATATGTTTTGCTTTATTTATAATAATATATTGTAATTATTATTCATTTGTAATATATAACATTTCACATCTAATTTTTGAGCGGAAACTTAATAAAACTTTAATATTCTTACGACTTACTCATGACTTTTCAAAATTTGTGCAGACAGCTGAATTTTCGCATCAAAACGAAGCTGCACACAAACACTTTTACATCAATCCATACGAATTTTCAGTATTCCAATTACCGATCCTAAAAAGTATTTCGCTCTCTAGACATCTGCATAAACGCGAAAATCACCCAGGAAAGTAGAAAATATCGAGTACTTCTGTAACCCATCCTTGAGCAGCGCGTCGACAACATCGTTTCGCATCATATGGAACACGTTCGCAAACTCAAAATTTCATATCTCATCTCGTCAAGATCAGCCTGTATACGCGCAACGGGACGAGCGAAAGTTGGTGCAAACATTTCCTCTCTTCCACGCCGAGGGCCTGTAACTGCAGCAACACATGCCCGTTCATATCAGCAAACAATGCTCTTAGAGCAAAAAGCAATCACAGTGCAATCCATCACTCTAAGCTCAAGCGACTTTTACCTACCAACGACAGCTATCTGCAGTGCAGTGTGTAAGAGACAGAGAGACAGAGAGAGAGAGAGAGAGAAAACTCGTAACATGCATCTCACCGTTATTCTCGTCCTTCTATCTCTTTCGCTGTATAGGTAAATTCGTACAGCTGGCATAGCCTACATGAGCGCACGAGTGTGTGTATAGGCATCCGAATGCAGCGAGTGGAAAAAGAAGAACCCGGGACAAGGACTCAGCGAGTCGGAGAGAGACTCATATAATACGTCACGAGCCTCCCCGATTCGATCCATCTCTTTCTCGTCGCATTTATATGGATGGGTTGGCCCAGCATATTTTCGCTCTCTCTGCGCGCGCGCGACTCGCCCATCTATATATACCATAAATCCTCGCGTATCTACTTTATGCTTTCTCTCTCTCTCTCTCTTTATCTGTTTCCGCGCGCACTCTCTCTCTCCTTCCTTATATTGTAAATATCCTGCTCGTTTTTCTCGTTCTTGCGCTCTTATCTCGATTTCGCACTTCCACATATTATGTACATGGGAAAAATCAGCTTCGTCGAAATTCACTGAGGCTGGTGATAAAATATATTTATCCTCGCATCTTTTTCCCCCCGAGGTATAAAACAGAGCTTTTCTCTTTTTGATGAATACAAAGGTGGTGGGAAAATCTTTATTTTATGTGCATATGTGGTCGTAGTTGATGAGAAGTGATTTTAATATACGCGTCACGCATTTTCTTCGGGGGATTATTTGTGCCCGAATGTGTAATTTTTAGACAAATGTTCTCATCATATTATAGGGTAAGTGCGTGAGTTATCTTGCCAGTATCAGTATCGTATTATTGGCGTATTTTTTCACAAAACAATAAACCATTTGAGCACTGTAAATATTTTTAAGTGTTGTAATAAGGGTAAGAGAATAATATTGGAGATAATACACCATGATTATTTTATTGATTTTCTGTATTAATTAAGTCCACGGTGACTGACTTTGACATCTGCTTAAGGGACACGCTAATTGACACAATTTTTTTTTAAAGTTAATCCACTCAGGTAAAATCCTACAAATATCTCTACACCGGAAATGAATTTCTTTTTTCTATGAAGGGTATATATAAATATTATGTACCTTTAGATATTTTTAAAATAGATTGTAATGTATGAAGTCCTATTTTTTTAATTTTTGTAACTTTTGATAACTGTTCATTAAGACAAGTATTATTATCTCTAAATATGATTGCACTATAATAAAAAATTTCAATTGCATAATTAATCAGTTACTAACAATATTTGCAATTCTTTAATAAGCGTCTCTGCGTTTCTAAATAAGTGTCATCAAAATAATCATATTGTGCCAATAATAATTATTATTAGCTATTTTTATAGTTTCTAACATATACTTCATAAGGCGTATAAAAAGATCGATCTAATAAAGATAAGCTACGAATAAAGTAGAAATTAGTTATATATAGTTTTTAAAGGGGATATAATCATTTTAGTTGCATAACTTAAACATTATGGCATTTGTTATTTAATGTTATTTTTAATAATAGTGAGTAAAGAAAATTTTTTAATTTAAACGCGTTGACGTATTCTTTAAATATATTACTTTTTGCATTTTCAAAAATTGTTACTTTTAATAAATTTTAAAAATAAAAATTGTATGAAATCATGTACACAAGGTAATATTTACCAATTTTAATTATTTTGACATGCTAACACGACTATACGGTATTAATATATTTCGAAATTTTTTACAACCAGTCGTTAAAACTTCATGAAAGCCCGCAGAAACATGAATGTCACTATTATGTCGAATCTCGGCCAAACATACACTTTTCACAAAATTATAAGCGCAATATTCCCTGCCACCGAATCCGCAGTCTCTCGCATTATAACACTGACTGGAAGTGCAAAATTAACGATTGAGCGGGTTCTTGCAATTTCATAAAATTCTACACGAAAACCTCTCTTTCTCTCTCTCTGCGTGAACTCCTTACATTAAGAAAGAAAATAAGAGCGCCTACCGTGAGAGAAAGAGAGAAAGAGAGAGAGAGAGGCGAGGAAATCGTCAAGCATGTGCACTCGGGAAAATAGGTCAAATGCGTGCCTTCCGCGCGCGTATTATTTGCGGAAAAACCAGGGGGGGGACTCGCGAGAGCGGAAATGCGCCAAAGTCGAGTGTGGAGTCGAGGCATTATTGCGTTACGCGTTATACATATCGCAGCTGTAAAGCGCGCGTGTGTGTGTACATGTGCACGCGCGGTGCGGGCGACATATACCGAATACTCGATGCCTCGACGACGACGCGTCCTGTTATATCGGTGGTATATAGGCGAGAGACACTCCGAGAGAGATCTGATGCTGACACGATGCGGAAAACGCGCGAGCCGAGTCACTCGAGAAGAGCGATATGCGATCGCACGTAAAAAAAATTTCATCCCTCTTGCGTGTAAAACAAACAGCGGCGCCAGCATAAAAAGATGGAAAGAGACATTCGTGTGTGTGATGCGACGCGCGGAATATCATTTTTTCTTTTTTTTTAATTGCATTGCGCTCGTACTCCAGTACATATTTAATGATATCTACGAAAAAAAGGGGGTTGATGTAACTCTTTCAGGAACTTTTTTCGATGTTCTATAATTAACCGTTTTAAACGAACTTTTTGAAACGAATTTTTTTTTAGAAAATAGTTCAAGTCACTTTACCACGTTTAGATTATTTTTAATGTATTTGATACCGTTTTTGTTAATTTTTTTTAACACTTTTTATTTAGTTTGTTATTTTTAATTTTACTTGAGGTTTTTTTAAAATCTACTTTTTGTTATACTATATTAAATTACCTTTGCTTTATTTTTTGTCGAAAATACATTAAATTACAGTTAATGTGCTTAAAATATTTTGAAACACGAACAGCGTATAATATATATTATTAATATGTTGAAAAAAAAAAGCATTATACAGCCTTCTATCGTATAACTATGCAATACAAATTTCAATTTTGAATAATAAAAAGCTATAGCTATTCTGAGAACGGATAGAACCTTATACCGCGATACAGCAGGAATACATAAAATTGAGTATTTGCGTAAATATTCGATAGCGTAGAATGTACAATAATATAAGTAGATATAGAATGCACTAAAAGGTAAATTTCAATTATTTTAATCAGTTATAGATATTAGAATGATTTCATAAGTCACTGTAATTAATTTGTAAAAATTCTGACATTTCCCAAATTACAAAAATGCTCCAATTGACTTTTCAATTTCGTAAAAATGGAGCTTCAGAAAATGTTATTTGAACTAGAAAATCAACTACACCTTTGAATTTGCATAGAAAAACAAAAGGACACTTGGACCGCGGACTATTCGACCGTAGGAAATTCAAGTTGAATCCCGTAAATGACAGGCATCAAAAGTAAGTCAATGCGATTTGCTTGAAAGGGGAGTGCAACGCGGTACCCCCTTGTTTTCTTTATCTCGCGATACAATGGCCCTGGGAAATAAAATTCATGATGGTCGCGACGTGTACTCGGGGCAAAGAAAGAGAGAAAACTAAAAACTTTTTGTGATTCCTATGGCGGAGAGATAAAAATTTATGGCAAAAGTCGCGAACGACCGTACGCGTCAATTGTTCGCTTTGCGCGCGCCAGAGAAAGAGTGAGAAAGATAGAGAGAGCGAGAGAGAGAGAGAGAGAGAGGAGAGAGTCGGGGCCTGTATCGATTTTCGCGTAAACAGCTCGGCAGCTCTCTATTTTTGCGCTCTCTTTCCACGAATGCTTGTAAGCTGCTTTACACTTACCGACTTTTGTTGTTCGCGAGGTTCGTTATGTTGGCTCCTTTTTTACTCTCCTTTTTTCTATGTCCTCTCCCCGCCGCTTCTTTAACCACTTTTTTTCCTAAATATAGCTTGCTTCGGACTAGCGGAGAAAGAGAGAGAGAGAGAGAGAGAAGAAGGGTATGTCAAAGGATAAGGACCTTGCGAATTTAATTTCCACGAAAGCGAGTTGATTTTTTTGTTTCGTTGCGCTTTTTAATTAAAAATAGTTTTGCCGAATAAGCGAATACGTGGGGATTCAAAACCCTTTAGGAAAAGAATTTTGCATGTTTTCGAAACATTAAAACTTTTTAATTCAAGGGATTTAGAAAGCTATGCATAAATTTTCATATAGTTAGTAGGATTCCGATTGGATGTTGCATAATAGATTTATTAAATTTTTACATTGTTTTGGATTATTGAAAAAACAATAGTGCTTATGCTATTTAATTATGTTCTATAAAAAATGATTTAATTAAAAAAGAATAGATTTTTTTCTCCCTATTTGCATTGACGAAAAAGTTGTGAATGTATGAATGTATGTATGGAGCTGCATTTAGCAAGTTTAGCTGATCATACAAGATATATAATACAGAATCCTCGAATGCTTATATGTATTTTACGTACAAAAGGAGCACCAACAAGATAGATTTTAGTGCAGTCGTTTTCGTTGAAAAAAAAAATCGCTCTCCCATCAAAGCCCAAATGGAGCGCATGAAAATTTTATTTCCTTAAAGTTTAAAAATACTTTAATCAGCCCTATCTCTTCATATAACGATTTGATAGCTCGCTATCAAACTGCTTTTACCGCTAAACTTCATAAAATGAATTAATAAGGCAGGTGCAGTCCCGTGATAGCAGACCTGAGCGCGGACCGCGGCGCAATATAAGTTATGTACTTGCAAAAATGTATTACACGTGCCGTTATAGTGGCTCTTTCCCCTCACTCGATTCTGTATATATATATATCAGTAACTCCATCAAACTGTAATGATGTGCCGGTGCTTGGCGAACGCGGCGGCAGGGCAGAGCTTTGCGATTTCCCGACGAGCATTTCGCTCTTTATCGGAAAATGAAGAGGGCATGCAGTGGGTTATTTAACAGCAAAGCGATACCAGCGCGAAAAAGTTATATAGATGGTCAAAAATGGGGAAGAAAATGAAAAGTCGAGAAAAATGGGAAAAATGCAGCGGGGAGAATTAATTAAAAAAGGAAAGGCTGACGTGAAAAATTGTCGCTACTTTAGAATTGATGCTATTTGCTTCTCCGAATGGCAGTGGAATTTGGAATTTATTTTTCTGTCTGCTCGTCGTGAAAGATGACATGTAGAAAAATTAAATGTTACTTATCATATTGAATAATATATGCATTGATTATGCCAATGTTTATATAAGAATCGTATCGGTATTGCAGCTTGATTTCCAATCGAAGTATTGAGATTTTATGAAGGTACACGAGTCCAAATACTATATCAAAAAGCATCGCTCGCCGAGGTCCACGATCCACGAAAACAAATTTTATGATACAAAGCTATGCGTGCTCGAAAATAAACGCGCGCATTTCAGCCAGGATGTGTAATATACAGAAGTCGCGATGATAAAATAAAAAACGAAAGCGGCGACAGCAAAGATGAGAGAGAAAGAGTGTGCGAGACAGAAAGTTCACTGATATTGGGATAGAGAGAAAGAGAGAGAGAGAGAGAGCGATGAAATAGGCGGCGGCGTACGTCGGTAACGATGTTCGCCATTATATTGCACCAGCCGCGAATCCTTTGTGGCGGTGAGCGCGAACCGAGTTGCGCGAGCTGTATAAGACTTTTCCTTTGTGGGCGAGCGCGCGCGCGCGCGCCTCTCCTCGCATTGCGCCTCGGCTACTGCTGCTGCACGTTTCGCCGCATGGAATTCTTCCACCTCCTTTCTTTTTTCTTTCACCCTCTCTACTGCGTATATACCTCTCGGTCTTTTTCGCACGCCGCGCGGCGCGAATCTTTTTATCGTCAAAAGACCGACAGCCGCGTATTTTGTAACTCGGCGAAACGAAATTATATGTGTTTGCCTGTACGAGCGGCTGTCTTGCGGATTTTTGCCTTTCCTCAAACCTTTTCGTTTGCCTTTGCGCGAGATTCACTGGGCGTACTAAATTGCTGCAATACGGTCGATTATCTACAACGGCGTGTTTTTAAAAAGCAATGTTGTTTTAATGCAAATATATAGGTGTAGCACCTTGAATAACCAAATGGTTCGGATAGACCGATAATAATTTTTTTTATAGAAGTTATGGATGTATATGCGCCACAAAATGCTTCCGTAAATTTTGAACATGTGAATTTCACTCCCTTTATGTATATATTATCCACTTGCATAGTAGACGATTTACAAAGTTTGGCTCGTATAAAATCATGAAAGGGTAGTTATGAAAAAAAAACTTTGAAATAATTCGTTTTTTTTTAAATTAGTAAATATTTGTTTAACAGTGTTGTAAAATTATTATATTACAATTTAGTATATTTATTAATTTTGTAGAATATACTTCTTTCAAAATACACTTAAATAGATTTTAAGCGTGTAATTCATTGTACTAACTGAACATTGTATTTTTAATAAAAGCTAAAAGTATTAATATAATGAGCAAATAATTCAAAATATTATGAATGATATATTAATTAAAATTTTTTTCAGTCTTTGAGATTCCATATAGAAAATAAATTATAGAAAATAAATTACGGAAATAATTGATTAGTTTATGTAATATAATAATAGTATATAATTGATTGATTTATATAATAACTATTATTGCAGTAATGAAAGTCGATTCAAAACTTTTTTATTTATTATAAAATAATCATGAATGCTTCCATTCTATACACAAAAGTTATATTAATAATTTATTTAATTTTCTAGATGAAATGTTAAGTAATACACAAAAATAACAAATACACTTCGCCTTTTTCTAAAAATCAATCTACACTAATGGATTAAGAAATTGAGAATTATTAAATTATTTAAATTATATAGGTATAGGGATAATTGTAGAAAATATTTAACGTTGCTTCAACATAAGCAAGTCTACAATTTTGCGAGTGTCATAAAAAGGCTTGTACTCGACCATAAAAGTGATCATTATTTTGACCTGGAAATAATACATCAGAAAACTATAAGCTTAAAACGTGATCAATTCCGTCCTGATTTTGTTTGCACTTTCTTATACGTCCTTGACAGGAGACTTTTTTGTTTCCGTATTGTCCTCGTCCGCGTTCGCGCGTCCTCGGATTACAAAAGAGAAGCATCTTCTTTAGTAGAGGGGATGGAGAGAAGGTTTAAACGAAAGTATTTTAAAGTCAGTATGGAAGTGCACTTGGCGTTGTGAAATCCGATAATCAGGAAAGAAGCGCAGTTGCGCAGACGGACCAAGTGGCAGATTCTCATAGCGGAGTTTCGACATCCTAACCCCCTTCGCCCCTCCCTCCTCGAAAACAATTTACCTCTAATACCTTCGATGATCTGAGCTGAAGTTATTGATCTTCGTTTTATCTTTCATTTTGTTTTCGTTCCTTGCCTTTTTCCCGGCTAAAGCAATATTTTGCCAACGATTTATATGATTCCGATACAAGCTTTAGCTTGGTTCATTTATTCTTTTGCACGTTTTACTTTGATGTACACAGTGTTTACTAAAGAAAGGATCTAATAAAATACATTTTAGATAGAAATTATGTTCTGTGGAGAAACAGATATAATGTACAGTTCTTGAAACATTTAGAAATGAAAATATTTTACATAAATAATCATTTTCATAGTGCGACATAAATTTAAATATCAACTATTCGTAAGATAGTTGTCGATAAAATTACTCCAAGAACGATTAATATCTATTGCGTCGCAAAGATAATTCACTTAAATTGTTCATTATACGAAAAAGAAAGAAGGCCCCCGACTCGCAGCAAATTAGAACTAACAATCTAGCTTCGCAGCTATTAAGCAAATTTCTTCGCTTGAAGACGTAATTTATGACATTAATCATAGCTGAGACGCGAGAGAAACGTAAGAAGGAGCCTGGCTTAACACGATGAAAAACTTTAAAGAAAAGAGCCTATCTCGCCCCTTTAGTCCCGCTTCCCCCCAAACTGCCTGCATCATTAAACTTAATAATTGTCGATTAAGACCTTAGTAGATGGTAGGGATGGTGTGTGTATATATGTATATACGCAACGGCGCGGCGCCGGCATTACAGAGGCGGGGATGCGACAGCGGCACGCGAAAAACGACTAGACACGAGATTAACGTTTGCGCTGGATGAAAGGGCGCTAGAAGAGGTAAATGAGGAAGTTTAGTCTTTAAATTGGCCTCGAAGCTGCCGTCGGCGCATTTTACTCCTAAATATATCTATACATGTATATGTCAAGCTGTGAATATATATATACCGAACGTCTAGACCCACTGATTTAAAGCGCTTTATTTCGGTGCCGTGTTCTATATATTTTTTTTTTTCAGTCTTTTTCGGAACATGACCTCTTCTTCTTCGTTTGCTTTTTTGTTATTTGCGAGCTGCTGGTGTGTTTTTGGTTGGTCTATCTTTTAACTCTTTAAGCATCGATTTTATTTCAGGATTTTGCAAAAAAATTAGCTGGAAAGTGGATTTTCACTTAACCCATTAACGACCAAGACCCCGAATTCTCAACATCTTTTTCAAGGCTTTTTTTCAACTAAAAAAAAAGTTTAAAAAAATTTGAAAAAGATCATATCCGACGTATTTTGAGCTGTTCTTTCGAATGGTGATACCGATTTTTTTTAAAATACTCTTGCACAAAAATACGGCGTGTTTTTCACGAAAAAGAGTTAAAAAATATGGAAATTTTCAATTTTATGAATTTTTTTCATAAGGAAAATGCAATGACAATAATTCAAAATATTGCAAAAAAGGGCAATCGATGTTCAAATATTACTGGAAATTTTTTTTCATTATTCTAAAATATCTCTCTAGAAACAATTATAAAGAATCTGAAATGGAATCGCCATTGACTCTTAACAAGGTGCGTGACTAGGCGGTATGAAAGTCCTGTTTTTTTTATTTATTTAATGGATTATCATTTGTTCATGTTATATTAGATGCTAGAATACTGGATTAAAAAAATATATATTTTTTTTTAAAAAATATATTTTAGAATGCAAATCAAAAGGAGTATATTTCAAGTTAAATTTATATATTATGTAATAACACTAATTAAAGTGTAGTATATAAGTATTTCATTGTTTATAGCTTCATGAAGACAATATATATATATATATATATTGTGACGAATTCGCGAGCAAATTTCATCTTTGCTCGGTAATTCGATGACACGCTCTATCGAGATAGCGAGCGTGGCGCGTGTCGCGAGAAAGAGAGAGAGAGAGACAGAGAGAGAGAGAGAGAGTAAATTAGGCATGAGGGTGAAGAGGTATAGATTAGATCGCGCCGACCGGACAGATCGTTTTCCGCCGAGAAAGAGAGCACTCTGCGAGAATCAAAACGCGCGATTCGTGATTGAGAGTCTGTGGGTGTGTGTACGAACCACCAACGGAGCCTTTTTGTATTGCACTGGACTGCATCCAGTGCAATCTTCACTCGACTACAGAGATAGAGCGAGAGGGAGAAAGAGCGCGATAGCGAGCGGGTGGTCGCATCAAACGCAACAAAGAGTATACGTACTCGAAGTACTGAGTTAAACGGCTTGCAAGCGTCAAGCCGTGTACGAGTGTACGGGTGTGCGATTCGCGGACGTTTCCCGCGTTTTACCAGCCTTCTCGGTTCGCGGTTACTATTGAATTTGTATGTAATCTTTGATTGTTTTAATAGAGAATATACGCAATATTACTAGCTTCATGTCGTTATCATTTATATGCGAGATAAACTGAATTCTTTTCCCCTCAATTTCCCGCGATTACTGCCGCCTCCGCGGGCAGAATAGAAAAGCATTTCTACTGTGCATTAAATCTGAGCACCAGGACTTGCGAGCATTGCACGGTGCTCGCAACCAATATTTCTGAACAGCGGAAAACGAGAGAGAGTCTCGTGTTTGTGAACGAGAGCTATTGAAGTCTGCACAGCGTCAAATCATCATTCGATTTTGACGCTGCAACGTGTATGCAGGTAGGAGCGAGAACGCAAGTACGTTGTCGCCGAGATAAGAATAGCCCCATACATACTCTAGACGAGTGTCCAGAAAAATTATATTTTTGAAGACTCTCATGTCTACTTCAGATTTCATTCATAGATGTCGGATACTTGTTATTTATGATTGCAGATAAGTCAGAAATCTACTGTTGGTATTTTTTACCACATGTTTTATGTACATCTCAATCATTTCGGCAACGTCCATACCACGCTGAATACACCAGTTCTCGTCCGATAGGAGTTCGGTTCGAGACGTGAGCGAGTGTACACGCTTCGCGCTCTGATCTCCAAGCTCTGTGCCGCGTACTCGCGCCTTAACTATTTTGAACGAAATCTTTCAACGGATCAGATGCCAGTAGTATATTGCTATAATATAACCATTACTGCATCAACTCGTCCATCAGTAAAAATTAATACTTCAGTTCACTTCAGTTTAGTCCCTGCGTGTCGGGTTGTACTTTATATGCTCGTTCGGGTAGTGCAAGTGATGCCAGTTCATTATACCGGCGAGTGCTGGTGTCAAACGCAATGGCTGAAAATCCTATAAGCCCAACCGAACGGCATAACGCCAAACGTAAATTAAGTAGTGGCGAATCAACGACACAGGCAAGTAAAATGCCCAAGTTTAAAATACCCATACACAAAAGGAACGGCAGAGAGCCTCTGACCAGCTCGGTCGAAAGGGAATTTAAAAAAGCTCTGAAAGAGTTGGGCTCATCTAAACACGCAGCTAAACCAAACCTTGTACGGAGAAGACAAAGTGTGACCAACACGCAAAACACTTCTGACTCATCAGCAGAAGCAAACAACACTTTAAACTGCTCAATGATCTCAAATTCAACAGATGAAGATTTTTCGCAAGAAAACACCTGGATAAAACCAAAAATCACGTCTCGGATAGCATCGAACGAATATACCACTGAATCGGTAAATACACAAAATAAATTCCAAGCGCTGCATGACTTGCGCGCCAACAACTCAAAGTCTCCGAAGACTGAAGTAACCGTCAAACCAATTAAGCCACCGCCCATATACTGTAGCGCAGCTCCTACAAAATCACTGATCGGCTATATTTCCGCCTTCTTAGAAAAAAATCTTTTCCAAATAAAGGATCTACAAAATGAGGAAAAATGTATAACATCGGCAGACAACGCTACGTTTGAAACGATAAAAAAAATCCTCAACGACAACGGCATAAAATTTTTCACTTATTCGCTGAGGGATAAGAAAAATAAACTTGTGGTGTTAAAAGGAATCAACAAAGAATTCACGGGCGAAGAGATCCTTATTGAGCTAAAAAGCCTTAATATTAAAGATGTCAACCTACTTAAAATAGATAAACTGTCCGCCAATGAAAAAGCACTAAATAGCAACTACTTACTGGTGCAAACGTCACACGACAGCAACATCAAAAATCTTACCAGTATCAAAGCTTTGGCATGCCAAGCAGTCAAATGGGAGCCTTTCCGAAAGCACAAAGTGTTCCAATGCCACAAATGCCAAAGAGTCGGGCACTCTAGTTCGAATTGCAACTTAGGCTTCCGATGCGTAAAATGCTGCGAAAACCACGAGCCAGGAATGTGTAAAAAGAATGTGATAAACAAAGAGGATCCGCCGCAATGTGTGAATTGCAATTCGCATGGCCATGTAGCGAGCTATCGTGGCTGCCCATATTTAAAGTTTGCACAAAATCAAATGAAGAATCGCAATATCACGAAGAACTACGCAAAAAACCGTAACGCAAATTTAAATATCCCGATAGCAACGGTCTCCACCTCTACCAAAACAAACCATCGACCGCAGCGCAGCGTTTCGCACTCATACGCACAGGTAGTCAAGTCATATCATAACAGAAGAGAGGAAGCTGTCTCGAGAGACCAACTACAGCAGCAACAGCAACAACATCAAGCGAGCGCCAGTACCCAAGAACCTCAGTTAATCCATCAAATAGGAAATATTTTAGATAAGTTTAAGACAGAGATAGTCGGTCACATAACTTGCGAGAATACAAAATTGAATCACAAAATCGACAATAACACTCAGAAAATTAACTTTATATTAAATAATCTAAACTTAAAATGGCAGGAAAACTAAAGAAATTGAAAATCATAGCGGTTAACGTAAATTCGATTATAGCAAATGCAAAGCGAGATAACTTGAAGAGATTCATCCAACGGCACGGCCCCGATATTGTATTAATAAGTGAAACTAAATTAAATAACAAGCACCACCTTAGTTTCAAGGATTTTAACATAGTGCGCAATGATAGGCACAATGCGATACAAGGT